>JASKMD010000029.1:62594-161507 GCA_030144725.1 Haematococcus lacustris | reverse complement strand
TAGCTCCTAGCTCGAAGTAGCACTACACGCCGGGCGACGACGGTGTTCATGCGCTGCTTCGACTACGACGTCATGGCTGTCTATATACAGTGCAACACCGCCATGAAAAACGTTCAAGGCTTCAAGAGGTGACGGCTGTCATCAGCCCCCTTACAAACGCACCATAAGATGGGTCTACCAGGCAGCAGCCATGCAAAGTCCACAAGCTTTCTTACAGACCACACAGCAAGCTTCTAGCGGGCACCATCCGCGCAAAGGTCGGCGCCCAGCCCACAGCCACTTAGCAGCTGCAGCAGGCTGACCTCTTTCATGGCTGCAGCAGGCTGACCTGGTTCATGAGTGTGCCTCATGCCTGTGCCAAGGCAGTGCATCTCCAACACACCACACCAACACACCCTGGGGCTGTTCAGGCTTGCAGCTGCGGGCCTGGGTGTGACAGCAGGCCACACCACCGCCAGCCCCTCCTTGGCCCAGGGCGTTCGGACTGTGTCAGCACAATAATGGGGGTAGGGTTGGGGTTAGGGTTAGTACCCTAATCCCAATCCCCCTCGACCCAGTGATGACCAGCTGAAGCTCATGGGCTGGGCATGTCTGTGACTGGGCAGTAGGCCGCCTGGCGCATGTGCAGCTCACATCAAGCCTTTGAGGCTGAGGTGAAGGCTAGCGCACCATCTGTCAGCAGCCTCAGGTCAGTGACAGCTGGAAGGGTAGGGCGACCACACTGCCGCTGCTCCTACTACACTCTGCATGGGACACTCTTGGCAGACTTCGGGGTCAGTCATGTCAAGCTTGACAGCCTTGCCTTGCAGGGGCTGGGGTCAGCTGTGTGGCAGTGCTACCCAAACCACCCGCCCCTAGACCAGCGAGGGGCAGGTTGGATGCCACGATCTTGTGCTTTGTCTTTTTGCAACCCCGCTTAATGGCCTACAGGCAAGCACAACCAGCGCTTTGACAGCTTGATTGACAGCTTCATCGCGGATTAGGCACAAGATGTCGACACTCAAGGCGGGACGGTGTGCGGGGACACACAAGGCGGGGGCGGACCCGCACCTGGCGCCGCTGCGTCTTCCAGCGTTCCCTTCAAGCCCGTCGTTGCTTTCCTTGAGGTGTACGAGATGCTGCGATGAAACCGACAGGAGCGACAGGTGCACGGCGCGGAGGTCACCACACCGTCGAAGTCGACGACGCACCTTTCAATTTCTTCGTCGGGCCCTGCTTTTGCTTGGCGGTGCCCTGTCGCTTCTTCCGCGAAACCGCGCGATGTGCGTTGGGACGGCGGTGACCTTCTTAAAGCAACTTGGGGTTTCCCGGAGATTCATGGGGTGATTTATAGAGTAATTACAGCAATGACAACAGCACAAGCAGTATCAGCGGCAGGTGCAGCAACAATATTAGTAATATGAACAACAGCTGCCCATGTGACATTATCGCCATTAGGGTCTCCAACTACAAGGGCCCCATCTGCCAAACCTATTACCACCACCTCTCCCCCTCCCCCACCCCCACCCACGTCTTAGGCCTTGTAATCTCCTAGCCACTGCCACATCAGCCTCAACACCTGAAAACTCAGTTTTAACCACAAAACATAAGCTACACACCCCACCTTGCCTGACCACTACTGCCACGCATGGTGTCAGGGCAGGCTCAGCGTATGTGGTGACAAAGCTGGTGTCATCAAGGAAAATGCAAGTATCGAAGCTGTCTAGTCTGGCCCAGCCACACGTGTCTTGTTGGTGTCACCGCTCCTGGGTGTTCTAGCATAGCCACAGCCCGACACTGTGGCATGCATGAACATTACAAAGCATCAAGGCCCCGCCAGCCACTGTCAGTTGATGATTCAACTACCCAACACGGTCACTTTGAATAAACCAGTCCTCAACCAGCTGCCAGCCCGCCAATATGCAGGGGGCTTAGTGGCAATGCAGTGATTCTGCAGTGTGATGTCCAGCCACCGTGCCCAGGGCTGCTTAGCCATGAGCAGCAGCGACTCATGCATGGCTGCAGAAACACATCCCTTCACGCCAATAAAACCGACCTTCTGCACGGCGGGCATGAGCTGCACCAGCTGGCGCCAGAAGTCCAGTGAGGGCTCCACGCTGCCGCCCTCCAACACAAAGTGTGTGCAGTCCCGGCACAATGGAGCCAGTGCCAGGACATCAGCGGCGGTGACTTCATACAGGCCACTGACCTGCACCTTGCCGCAGCACTTGAGAGGTTGCAGCATAGCTGGCAGCACCGCCAGGTCCGCTCTCTGCTGCTGTAGGAGTGTTATAGTGGGTGCAGTGGCTATAGTGGGTACAAATGGTGAAGGGTGTTGTTGCCTCCGATCTAGCACAGTCAGCTGCACTTCCTTGATTTGCACTGGCACCTTGATCGCTCCTGCAACGAGGTGGAGTGCGGCTGGTACCACAGGATCTAAGATGTCATGCGCACTGATGTTCAGTCGCCCCAACACTAGAGGCTGGGAGAGGGAGTGCAGGGGCAGGTACATGATGTCAGGCCCCTCAACCGCCCCGGAGAGCTCCAGCCGCTGCCAGCTGCAAGGGACATCAGCACATGAGGCATCCAGCTCTGTCACACCTCGAAGCTGAAGGCTTGTGATTTGGGTGGCTGCCAGGAGTGTGTTGAGTTCCTGCTGGCCCCTGACTGTCCCCATTGGCAGCTGCAGGGTGTGGAGCTGAGGCAGCGCCTGCAGCAGCTCAGCCAGGCCATCCAGGCTGTCAGAGGCATCCAGGCTGGACAGAGTGAGCACCTGCAGCTGAGCCAGCGGTTGCAAGTCCTCCACCAGGAATTTGTAACTGTCATCATAGTGCGAATAGTACTCGAGGTGCAGCTGGGTCAGGTGTTGCGCCATATGCTGAAAGCTAGGCAGCGGTGGTGCGTCAGGCATTTTGGGGTCTAAGACAACTAAGCTGAGCTGCTTCAACTGCAGACCTTGAATCACAGGGCCCAGTGCTCCAGCATCTATCATGTAGGTAGTGGTGAGGTGTAGCTGCTGCAGCTGCAGGGCCAGCGGCGGGTGGGTGAGGAGGCTGGCTAGCGCTTCGCTTGATACAGCAAACCCCTGCAGGGTCAGGGCAGTCAGGCTGGGGAAGCTGTCCAGCAGGCACTGAGCCAGGCCAGGTGAGCAGCGTAGAACATCGAGCTCTTCATGGACATTCTCTGAATTGTGGATCAACTTGCAGACCTAAACTGCTGCACAGTTGTCTAGCTTTGCTAGGGCATGGGCCAGCAGGTCGGTGATATCTTGGGTGTACTCCATCTGTGGCAGCTGCAAAGTGGGAGCCAACTGCTCCTTGTACGCGCGCGCTGCCCTTTTTCGTTGGCTGCCCACAAGGTGAGAACCAGCTTGCTCTTCCTCGCTCGCAGGGCTGCAACGACTCGGGGCGTGAGCAGCTGGTCGCAGCGAGGCCTGCACAGCTGGATGCGCAAGGCTGGGATGTGCAGCAGGTGGGCCTGGGAGAAGGCGCGGCAGGTCAGGGGCAGCAGGCTTCTAGCCCCAAGCTGCATGACCCGGCAAGCGATGTCATCCAGCAGCGCTGCGGGAGGTCCAGCAGCCTAGAGGCAGGAGAGGGCGCCTCCCCAGCTGGGCTGTACCCAACTGCTCCTGATGCACCGCCATCCACTGCGACTTGATGTTGCATGTCACGCTGGCTCATAGCTGGGGCTGTCTGTTGATCTGCATTGTGGATAGTGCAACAAGGCTGTCAGGGTGGGAGGGCGCCAGTAGCAGCAGCAGCATATGGTTGGCTGGGTGTGGGTGCGGGTGCGGGTACGCACCTGGCTGCTCCTGGCTGCTCTCAGCTCACGTCTCTCGGCGATGCTTTCAGAGCAGAAGAAGACTACAGAAGAAGAAGACTGCAGAGAAGAAGACTGCAGAGCAGAAAAAGAGCAGCAGCGCGGACCTCGGGCATAAGCCAGCAGAAGACAGCCAGCGGGAAACACTACTCCCTGGCTACTCCACAGGTGCTTCCAATGACTTACGAACGCTTCGGTTTGTGCGCCCGATGTTACAGCCAGCTAGGCTACGCAGACCGCCGAGCAGGTTTACGCTAGCTCTGCACAAAGCCGAGGGCGATGCGCCAGGGCGACACTGGCATCATCGGTGGATGGGCCAGTCTGCGAATAGTGGTAGCGGCGATTGGAAGCTTATAGTCACATGCTGCGGATGCGTCGGCACACCCAGACTGATCCGTTCGCCCTATTTATCCCTCTTATCACCCCCCCCCCTTTCTTAAATCAGTCCCTCCCAACTGTCTTCAATTGGGGGGGGATCCCGTACACTGAGTTTATTTCTCGCTCACGTAGCGGACTGATGATCGAAGCACATCAGGATTTAGAGGGCTCACTAAGCTACACGCAATGGGTGTCCCGAGCTTCAATGACTGTGCACATGATGCCCAACCTAGGCGTACATAGGCGTACACCTGGCCTACATTTTGTGGGCAGATATCACCATGCACGCCTCCTTCACCCTCGAGCTTCTTGACATTGCCGTGATGTAGCTAACAAAGTAATCTATGCCCGCGCGCATTGTGTTGCGACGGCCGCAATCGCGAGTTTTGAACCTGGAAAGCTGAAATGCCCGTCTAACGCACTCATACCATTGTTAATGCCTCACTTAGGACAACAGCACACATCTTAGCATCGATCAGCTCGCACTTGTTATTTGGTAGTGTACATGGCTCTTTCAGAGTTGGGAGGGTCTGATCTTAACCCCCCTCTCTTCAACACAACCTGCCACTATCCAGGACTGCTCTGTACACAACATGTGCCACGCAAATCGTCGAGCAGAAGTCAGCCGACACTGGCATCATTTGTGGATGAGCGTGGACTACGAGCCCTCACTGAGGCATTCAAAGCTTGCAACTGCGAACAGTGGATGATGCATTCAAAGCTCGCAATCCCATGCTGCGGAGGTGATGAGTACACCCAGCCTTTTCTATTCAACATTTCGCCCTTGTGCTGCCTGCATCCACTGGCAGTTTTCCTTTATGTCAGGAGCGGGTCATGTGAACAGCCCATCACCATCATAACCCTGAAGTGACGGACTCTTGTGTAGCACATCTAACCTGATTGTTTGCGTCACCTGAGAAGTATGCCGTAAGAATTGGCATACTTGTTCGGCGAAACGAAATCGTGCAGAAACATGGTTTGCCTACGCACAAGGTCTTCTGTTATCAAATATGCCAGAAGTAGGGGCGGATTGCAACAAACTGCACCCCCTAGCACACTTCTGCCTTCTCCCGGCCTGGTTCCTGGTAGTAGCTTACCGATTACATCTGAAATCAGGACTAGTTGTTAGCCGTGTGTTTCGGCTACCGTTGTCATTGTTCGTAGCCCTGCCCCTTATTCTCGACACATCGGAGACGGCATGGCTGGGCCCAGTGTGAGACACATGCATCCGTGAACCCTGAGCTGGACCCCTCTCCCCCTCCCCACCGTCATGGCCTTGACTGTCACGCCAGGCTACCCAGCCTCAATACTACTATTGCTGCGGATGGGTTGAGAACCAATTGAACTGCATAGTTGTCGCAGTCAATGCGCCCATTGGCTCGCTGGTAACGGCGGCGGATGCCCCGCGTTTCATCAATCACCACCGTCCACGAGGCCCGAGCAGCAGGCGCCGCCGGTATAGGAGCGGGCCCCGGTTGTGCATCACGCCTTGGCGCTACGCTCTACAAACTCCATAGCCTTCTGCTTCACGTGCTCTATTGCAGCGCTGCCCGCGCCGCTGGACTTCTCCCAGTCCAGCCAGCGCTTGAACAAGAACTTCATCTTCCGGGCCGGCACCGTCATGCTCGTGGCGCGCTCAAACACTGCGCGCGTTCGTTCCGCGTCTCCTAGCTTCACCTCCTACACACAGTCAGGGGCAACGCGCATATTGTTGCTGTTGTAGGTCGCGGAGTAGGTAGCTTACCATTAGCTTGACTGCTGGCTTACCACTAGCTTACCATCACCATTAGCTTGGCCCTGACTACGCGCAGTGAGGCGTCGGCAGTAAGGTGCGGGCAGTACGCGTAGCCTCCAAGACCGGATGAGCACTGCTGTCACACCTGGTCGAGGTATACGGACCACAGGTCGAGGCGCTTTGGGTAGTTTCGCAGCACGCCCTCCATGATGCTGCGGCCACGTTCGGGACTGCCGAGCCGGAACTCCAGGAGAGCGGCTGCCACAATCACCTGCGCCAAACATCACACGAGCGGACTCATTGACGATGAGCCCGGCCAACGATGCGATGCGGCGGACAGATGTTGTTACACATTGCCGGGGGTCCGCTCCTTACCTTGACATGCTTACGGCGCGGCAGAGCCTTCAGCGCTCGCTCAAGCATCTGTCGTGCGGCCTCGCCCCCTGTTGCGCCACTGTGTGTCAATGCATCTTCAATCGCGCGCGTCCACACCTTCGCACTGCCATTGAACTTCTTGCACATGACCTTGAGTGTGCTAGCGAGTAGCTCGGTCCAGCCGTTCTTTGCCAGGATGCCTGTGAGATCAGAGCAAGTGCAAGAGCAAGTGACCCAGACGCAGACGAGTGCAGGAGATGCTGGGCAGTGCAACCTGTCCATCATATACCCATGATGTTCCATGCCCTCAACACCATGCACTTGACAGGTCTTGGCATGCAAATGTCGGGACCTGCTGCTTTGCCCTTACTTGTGTTTCCGCTGTGATGCACTGCCAGTCATGGAACTCGCCTTGTAACGCACCCGCCTTCTACCAGTGAAGAAAGAGTTCTTCACAACAGCCAAGCTGATGTATATCACCAATCATCCTAGCCCATCACTTGGCTGGATATGCGCTTTCATATTCGATTATTCATATTTGCTACGTCAGTCATGAAAGACAGGCTTTTGATTTGGGTTATTTTCATCTTCATGTATTGTGCAAACCAGGTCGCTGCTATCTTACCCACACCCCTCTTGGCTAAACAGCAACGCTTCGCTCCATCTCCTCCACATTTGGTCACAACGCAGCCGTAAACGCTTTTTTTATCCCATTGCCCCTTGATGGCTATTCAGCTGCCGCCCCCTGTCTATGCAGCCCTGAGCCCCTGCCAGCCGCCTCACTCACCCAGCAGCGTCATGTACAGCTTCTTGGCATCGCAGTAGGGCAGCGCCTTGTTAAAGCGCGCCATGACAGCCTCTGCCGGCGTAGGCTGCCCGGCATTGGCCTCCAGGTTCAGCCACGCCACCCAGATGTTGAACTTTTCGCCCTCCTCCCTGAACAACATCATTAGGACAGGGGTGGCGGCGGGGACAGCCGCACCCTCCGTGGCTGAGGAGCAAATGTGATGGCATGGTATGCGTGTAAGGCAAAGCAAAGCCAGGAGACCGGGGCGGGGCCACCGGGAACAGGGGCAGGTCTGCGCTGGCAGCTGACTGCAACACACCGGCCTGATTGCAGCCAGAGGATGAGGAGGAGGGCCCCTCCCCTCCCCCTCCCCCTCCCCCCTCCCCCTCCCCCTCCCCCTCCCCCTCCCCCTCCCCCTCCCCCTCCCCCTCCCCCTCCCCCTCCCCCTCCCCCTCCCCCTCCCCCTCCCCCTCCCCCTCCCCCTCCCCCTCCCCCTCCCCCTCCCCCTCCCCCTCCCCCTCCCCCTCCCCCTCCCCCTCCCCCTCCCCCTCCCCCTCCCCCTCCCCCTCCCCCTCCCCCTCCCCCTCCCCTCCCCCTCCCCCTCCCCCTCCCCCTCCCCCTCCCCCTCCCCTCCCCCTCCCCCTCCCCCTCCCCTTCCCCCTCCCCCTCCCCCTCCCCCCTCCCCCTCCCCCTCCCCCTCCCCCTCCCCCTCCCCCTCCCCCTCCCCCTCCCCCTCCCCCTCCCCCTCCCCCTCCCCCTCCCCCTCCCCCTCCCCCTCCCCCTCCCCCTCCCCCTCCCCTCCCCCTCCCCTCCCCCTCCCCCTCCCCTCCCCCTCCCCCCCCTCCCCCTCCCCTCCCCCTCCCCCTCCCTCCTCCCCCTCCTCCCCCTCCCCCTCCTCCCTCCCCCTCCCCCTCCCCCTCCCCCTCCCCCTCCCCTCCCCCTCCCCCTCCCCCTCCTCCCCTCCCCCTCCCCCTCCCCCTCCCCCTCCCCCTCCCCCTCCCCCTCCCCCCCTCCCCCTCCCCCTCCCCTCCCCCTCCCCCTCCCCCCTCCCCTCCCCCTCCCTCCCCCTCCCCTCCCCCTCCCCCTCCCCCTCCCCCTCCCTCCCCTCCCCCTCCCCCTCCCCTCCCCCTCCCCCTCCCCTCCCCCTCCCCCTCCCCCTCCCCCTCCCCCTCCCCCTCCCCCTCCCCCTCCCCCTCCCCCTCCCCCTCCCCCTCCCCCTCCCCCTCCCCCTAGCCAGGGTCCAGGCTGACCTGTAGTTGATGGTGTCCAGGGCGCGCTGAGCGATGGCCCGGGCCTTGTCAGCGTCCCCCAGGCCCAGCTGCCAGGCCATGTACCTGCACAGTGCACACCAGGCCACACAGCGCCCAGCATGCAAGCTTGTAGCAGGGTGGGCAGCGGCTGGCGGCACTGAGCCCTAGCCCTAGTCGACACCATGACCGAGCATCAGATGCATCCGGGCCGCCACAGGTGCCTCACCCGCTGTTGTCAGGCACAGCTTGAGTGCATGTGGCTGCAGCTCCACACACAGCGCTGCTCAGCACTACTACCTATGGCCAGTGTGGACTAGGTGTGACCCTGAGGGGTGTGACCCTGAGGGGTGTGACCTGTAGGAGTGGGCTGGGCCTCGATGGGCAGGGCCTAGATGGACCCCAAGGTGCAGCCCCAGGCGCATGGCCTCCACCACCCTACCTTCCCCTGGACAGCGGCCTCACAGGCCTGGCTAAGCTACGCAACAGGCTCGACCTCACCTCCGCCATCACCTCAGCCTATCCAACCCAGCCATCTGCCTGCTGCAGCCCTGCGCTTGCCTGATCCAGGTGTAGCTGCTGTTGGGGGAGGCGAGCACTGCGCGCTCAAACTCCGCCACACTTTGTGGCGCCCCCTCGCCTTGCAGCCTGCATGCGAGAAGTATGTGCATGGAGTAAGCACAGCTGGCGATATGAGCCCCACCCTAATGACCATACTCGAACACCATAGAGCCCGCTGTAGAGGATACAACACAGCAGCCTTGCCAGCATCGCCCAGGCCTAGCTGCCAGGCCAGCTCCATGCACACCAGGCATGATGGGAATAGCACCCAGTCATGCTGCGCCAGCTCGAACACCTTGCTCGCACCCATCCTGCCCATGTGCTGTGCCCTGCCAGCAGTCTAGCTCACTGCGCACGACAAAGTTGCACATTCCACCCCCGTCCACCCTCTCCTTCTCCTTTCCTGCCCTCCACGGCGTTAGGCACCTATACCCTGGCCCTACCCCTGCCCCTAGCCCTAACCCCTCATGGCGCCCATTGAGCGTTGCAGTGTGGCCGCGAGCCTCAGCACCGTGTGCCTGGCCTGCCCCTCATCACCTGGACAGCTCAGCCTCGCGGATGAGGCGCTCCCTCTCAGCTGCTGCGCGCTTCTTAGCGCCCTTGCTGCGCTTCTGGCCGCCCTCGGGGTCCCCGGCGACACCTGTGCAAAGGGCCCCGGGCAGCGGGACACTGGCCCCAGTTCGTTTGCCTCACAAGTGCACAAGCAGCTATGACGTGGCCTTATCCCACAGCTGGCTCTTCAGCAGCTGCTTCTACTCTACAGCTCGTTCTCTTCACTGCCCACCATCACTGTTGCGTCATTGTCTGTCCATCACCCCCTGGCTGCATGACAGCTGTCAAGACGGGGCACGTCACCACACCTTGATGCGCCACTGCCTGCTGCTCCAGATCCTCCTCCAGCAGCAGACCGCCCCAGGCAGGCCCTGCCACAGCAGGCTGTACTCCACCCAGAGGTGCAGCAGCCGCCTGCAGTAGTTTCTGCCGCAAAGGAACCACCCCACCAGCCACAGTGTCGCCTCCTCCTCCTCCTCCTCCTCCTCCTCGTCCTCCTCGTCATCATCATCATTGTCATCATCAACATCATCTCCGTCTTCACTGTCTGCTGACACCTCTTGTGAGGAGCTCCCACTGCCCTCACTGTCATCTGCCTCACTCTCCTCATCACTCTCCTCTGCGTCCCCTGCCTCGTCATCGTCGTCCTCGTCCTCGTCCGTGTCACTGTCGGCGTCGCTGCCCATGTCACTGTCCGACTCCTCAATGTCATCGACGGCAACCAGCTGTCCCCGATGATCTTCCTCCCCGCCCTCCTCTTCCTCCTGCTCATCTTCCTCCTTGGACATTTCCACGTCCACTGCCGCTCCCCCTGCCGCGGCCTTGGCAGCTGCCGCAGCCGCTGCTTTCCGCGCTCGTTTGTTCAAGCGTGGGGCGCCGGGCGCCCCCTCATCCCCATCGACCGTGGCGTTGACCACCGAGGGTTTCAAACTCAGGGCGACCTTTCCGCTGTCTGGGTCGACAGCCAGGATGCGTGCACGCACGGCCTGGCGCACCATGAACAGCGAGCTCACGTCGTGCACCTTGGCGTCTGACAGCTCGCTGATGTGCGCGAGGCCCGCCTGCAGGAAAGAAACACACAGCCAGGGAGTGGGCCCCAGGTGCTCGTGGGTGATGCTGGTGTGGCTGATGGAGGAGGCGTGGGATGCATGCTGGGCTGCTGGATATGGTGAATTGCGTGGGTGGAAAGGGTTAGGGAGCGCTGCGTGTGCGCTAACCATAGGTCCACACTGACCACCTGTCCCTAATAGGGTTAGGGAGCCAGGTGAGCAAGAATGCAGGCTGTCGCGGCAGCTCAAACATTGGAGTGGGGGTCCGGAAGCCCTCTCAGCCAGCCAGCTACTTCTCTTGCGGCTGCAGGAGCTGCTGCTGGTGATGCTGACAGGGAGCAAGAAGAGCAGGGTAGCAGGGTAAGCCCAGGGAGGGGTCCAGGGTCTCAGCTTAAGGCTGAGTCTCAGAGCATGTTGTGTCAAGGCCATCCAGCCCATCAGAAGCTGTTGGCAGTGGCAATGGGCTCGTGGATGGAGACATGGCTGAGTATAGCTTCAGAGCGATGTGTCGCTCTTGAGCTGGTTGTTTAGCAGTTAGCATGTACTGCAAGATCTGTGCTCCTCATTGAGAGTATAGCCAGCTGAAACCTGGAACAATGCGGAGGGGGTAACTCCAACTCTTAGTAACAGAGTCGAGACCATAGTTCAGCCAAGCGTCATGAGGATCAAGGCTTGGAATCAGGTCTCTGCTTTTTGCCAGCAAGGGTCTAATAGGAGGGTAGCAAGGGCATGCCTCGAGGCTACTCTCCTCCCTTCAAGCGTGCCTGACGGCAAGAGCCTAGGCTATCTATCTTTCTTTCTTTCTTCTTTCTTTCTAGGCTACCCATGCAGCAAGCTGTGCAGCAGGTAGGGGTAGGCAGGCAGGTGTCTGAGTCCGGCTCACCACTTGGGTCCCGAGGATGTCGACAAACACGCCATACTTCTCCACACGCCGCACGCGGCCGTCCACGAGCTCCCCTGGCTGCAGCTCCGACACCCCACGACCGCTTGGCAGCACGCTGCTCCTGCACTGACACAGGCGGGACCAGGCTGGCATACAACCCACGGTGCCTCGCCTGCCTGGGTGCCCCTCTTTCCTACCCATGGCTAGCGAAAGGTGTAGGAGGTTGCCGCGCCCTCCTGTGGTTGCCCACCCATTGGGCCACAGCTTATGCATGTGTGCCCTTTATGCCTGGTTCCATGGTGCAGCAACAGAGCACATACAGGAAAAGCGCGAGCTGGGGAAAGCTCCTCGTCTTTCACTTTGACAACGTTGTGTACCGTTTGCGTACCTCAGGCTCAGCTCCACTCGGCCCTCGGGGGACACAGCCGCCACGCGAGCTGTCACGAGGCGGCCCTCAGGAAATGAAGTCTCTGGCACCTCAATGAACCTGGCACACAACATGCGGGGCACAGCCGCACATGATGCGCTGCCTCAATTAACAAGACCGACCATTCAGGCCCATACTCCGGCTGTGATGCTTTTCTGCAAGCCTGCCTGAAGGCAGGAACCACGGCAGCTGCGGGTGCAGATGCAGATCACACTAATGCAACGGATGGTCATGGTCCCATGCATGCAGCAATCGACCGCAACACACGTGAAGCAAAAACGTCCCTCACCCATCTGACAGGTTGCTGAGCTTGATGCGGCCGTCCGTGTGGCGGTCCAGCACCACGAACACCCCTCCTTTGTCCGTGACGCAGCGCTTCACGTAGCCTCTGACCAGGGTGCCGCGGGACAGGGTAATGGCACCAAGTGCGGTGCCATCACCATCAGCCTTGCTTCGTGGCAGCAGCTCGGAGGCGGGCTCGCGGCCACCGTGACTGATTGCCAGTCTCGCTGCTAAGCCTGCGCAATGCACAAGGTTGCTTCAGCTGTAGGGGCGAGCCAAGAGGTCAGGGCAGAGGCAGGGAAGCTGGCAGCAGCGAGGTGAGGGGGCGCTTAAATGTGGGAGGGCTTAGGTGTGGAAGGTGCTGGGCGGCACAGCACAGACCCCAGTAATGAGCCCACCACGAAGTCAACCTCAGCAGGGAAGCATTGCTAGAAACGTATATGCATCAGCAGCAGATGTAGCTGCCTATGCCTTGAACAATGCACACTGCTGCCTGGTGCCTTGGCACTTCAATCTCATCCATGCGCTTGCAACCACATGAAACAAGCAGGGCAGGCCATGTTTACAGGTACATCTTCAACCCACAGCCCCTCGAGCCCCACGAGGGAGCCACAAGGGAGTCCGAGTCCTATTTCGTGGGACAACTTACCCAGCTACCTAGGTCACCCACCCTGATGGCTGGTCCCTTCCTGGTTCTGGCACTCTCCGCTCCAGCCAGGCTCTGGCAACCAGTATTGCTACCCTGACTGGCAGTATCACCTGGTAGCATGCCTCCTCGCGAGGGTCTCAATGACAATGCGACCTTGGGAAGCACTTTGCTCGCAGTCGTCGAGGAGGGCGCGAGCTGCGACCCGGCTTCGACAGACAGCACCGCGCAGCGTACTGCCATGCCTTCGCGAACGCCCTCTAGCGCGTCCTCGACCCACTCGTCGTGAATGTCGGTCAACGCCACCCGGCCGAACAACTTCCCCGCGAGATGGACACTGACAACTCCAGTACCGCGTCGCGCCGACGCAACTCGTCCCAGTATGAGACGCCCAGGCTGCAAAAGGTGGAGGAGCTCGGTCCAGCCAGCCGCAAGGGCTGCAGGGGACGGTGGCTTCAGGGCAACGGAGCCCGCAGGCAAAGTGTTGCCGGTCGCGGCACGCAGAGCAGCATGTAAGCAAGTAGACGATATGAAAACATAGCCTTGGGTGAGCGCTTGCTCAGCTCCAGACAACGGTTCGGCCTCCTTGGCAGGGGAGGCGACGGGCTTGACGCCAACTTGCGAGGCCTCAGCTTCTGCTTCAGCCAGACCCTTGTCGCGCGTTTTTTCAGCTTTCTTTGCACGAGCTGCGGCGTGGGCTGCGGCCAGCAGCTGCAAACCTTCACTGTCCCTCGTCTTCTCCACCTTTGCAGCGGCTGCAACAGCTGCAAGCGCGGCGGAGACTGACCCAGGCAGGCGCGTCAAGTCCATCGCATGCTTGTTGGCCTGGATCTTCAAAACCCAGGCGGCCAAGGGCTGGCCCACCATGAAGGCCCCTCCCTTAATCGGCACTTTTGCACCAGCAGGGCTAGCAGGGCTCTGGACTCCCGCCCCTGCCGCGTCGTTAGCGTCGGCGTCCACAGGCTGTGGGAGTAGGTCCAGGTTGGGCGAGGCGTCCAACAACATCAGCCGCGCCTTGACGTATGGCGACAGCGACACCCATACGTGGTCGTCCTCCACCTCGCTCACCACCCCACACACCAGGCTGCCGAGGCTGAGCTTCGCGGGGTTGAGGGGCGTCGTGAGGCTTAGCTCGCCGTTGGCAGGCGGCAAAGCCCCTCCCGCTGCCGTTTCAGGGGTGTGGGAGGGTGCTTGCGTGGTCCCAGCCTCAGCCCCTGGCCCGACTGCTGCGCTGGCAGCAGAAGTGACGGCTGCTTGCGCAGCTGCTATGACAGATGGGCGGATGGAGAGGTTCATGTAGCCCTGGCGGTTGGATGCCGAGAGCCCACTACTGGCTGCTGGTGGCAACACCACGGCCTGCAGCTGCTGACCGACAGTGAAGGCAGCCAGGGGGTTCAGCGGGCCCTCGCCTGACCACCCAGGAAGGCCGGTGTCGCCCGCTGTCTCCCCCGCGGCAGCTGGCTGCTGCTGCACTGCCGCCTCAGCCTCAGCAGCCTTGCGCTTGCGCCCAGACTTCTTCTCGGCCTTGACCGCGGAGGCTTTGTCAGGGGCAGGGGCAGCCAAGGGAGGCGCGTCCGTGCCCAACACAGCGGCGAGTTTGTTCAGCGGTGGCAGGTCACGCACCTCACTCATGTGCACGACCCCAGTCAGGTTGCGGCGCCCGCCCACTGCGACCTCCACATACGTGGGATGCAATGCGGTGACCGACACACTGACCATCTGGCCGGGGCTGATGCGCTGGGACACGGAGCGCCGTCCCTGGGCAGGGTTGTTGGGTGGGGCTGGGTCGCTGGCACGGGTGAGGTCTATGGTGGCCAGTACACGGTGCCCGGTGTCAGTGCTGGCAAGCTTCTGCGTTGGGTAGGGCAATCGGCGGTGGGGAGGGCGGTTGAGCAATGGGGCAGGGCGGTTGGTGGAGGGGGCGGCTAAGCCATGGGGCAAGGCAGTCAGTTAGGAGTGGATGCCAAGCCATGCTGAAGGTCTATGACCAGGGCCTACAGGCCGCAGCACCGCCCTTGCCTACAGCCTTGCAGACTCTAGTCTCAGGCCCTCCACTCCACTTCCCTTCCCTCCCATCCTCCCCACCCCACCCTCGCACCCTCCACTCAGGCTCTCTATCTACACTGACCTGGATGGTGACCAGCAGATGCTGCCCCACCGCCAGTCGCCTGGAAACTGCCTCGGGCACCGCGGTGTTGAAGTCCGTGGTCGCCGCGAAGACCAGGGCAGGCAGACCCCCTGCGCCAACTGTGCCCTTCCCTCGGTTCTCGGGAGGAAGCAGACTCAGCACCGCGAAGTGCCCCCGCTCCTCTTTCAGCAGCTCCACCATCGCCTCAACTACCTGCCCCACTCGATGCTGCTGCTGCTGCTGCTTGTTCCCTTCAGAAGGTCCCTGCAGCCGCCCATCCTCAGCCTCTGCCAGCACCACAGCTTTGTCCGCCCCGGCCTTCCCCTTGCCATTCTTCTTTGACTTCTCTTTCTGCCCTGCAGCCTGCTGGCTCTGCTCCTGTTTGACCCCCTTGCCCTGTTTGTTGTCTGGCAGCTTCTCTGGCTGCCCTCCCTCCCCGGCACTGGCTTTGCTGGCGCTGAGGGTGGGGGCATCAGGGGTTGATGGGGTAAGGAGCCTGGGAGCAGCACTGAGGTCGATGATGCCGTCCAGCTTGCTGACATCCAGCACGCGGCAGGTCAGGGGGGTGCCAGGGGCTGGCACGGGGCCACGGGCCTGGTGGTGGGGCCTGATGACTCCCACCAGGTCCTGGGACAGCCAGGGCAGCAGGCAGAGGGTCACGAGCAGGGTCAGGGTCAGGGCGGGGCCACCTTGGTTCAGGATGCGGGTGAGAGGACTACATGGCCAGTGCAAGCCAGTGCAAGCCAGAGCCATGCCTCAGTGCTCTGCTTTTTTCTGTGACATTCTATTCTTGAGCTTATGGCATGCCTGGATTTCCTGTATGTGGCGCAACAGCCCATCTCCTCAACAGCCCAGCAGGCCACTTACTTCGTGCCTGTTCTTGTGACACAAGTGCCCGTCTCCTCAACAGTTCAGCAGATCAGGGGTGGCACCAGGCAGCAGCAGCTGGCGGCCTTATGTCAGCCCTGGTGTCTTCACCCCGACCCTCCCCTTGTCCATCCCCTGTGCCCACCATGCCGTTCCCCCTTGCCGCCCTTGCTGTAGCAGCCTCCCACCCCACCTCATAGGCACTGCCCAGACCAGACCCCACCAGGACCCCCCCAACCCACCCCCCTCCCACCCCCCCTCCAACCCACCCCACCCCAAGTCCAACTCACCTCCGCACCCAGGATGTCCATGATCAGGCCGTAGGACGCCACCTGGTGCAGCGCGGCCTGGCAGCAAGCCCCCACCGCCAGATCCTGCTCCCAGTCCACACCTTGCTCAGCAGAGGCCGGGGGGGCAGCGGCGGCTTTCAGGCTGCTGGCCATCTCCATGTCCCTGTGCAAGGTGCCGCCACACACAACCAAGGCTGTGGCATGGGTGTCCGGTGTGGCAGGAGGGAGAGGGCCAGGCTATGTGGCCAAGCTATGAAGAGGTCACGGGCTCCTGGAGCAAACTGTACACATGACCTTTAGGGGTGGGGGGGATGCAGAGCAGCACGGCAGGGTCAGGTGGACTTTTAAGGGTAGGCACAGGAGCAGGTGCCGTACCAGCAGGGAGGATGCGTCTGGTCACTTCATCATTTTGCAGGCAGTGCTCATATAAATGATACAGCTAAGCAATTGACGGGTGAGAGCCTTCCCAGTCTAGTCATTGTCAAGACCTGGCAGGCACAGGGCAGCTGCCAGGGGGCTGTCCATCAGGGTCGGCGCATGGGGGGAGGCACGCACTGCAGCAAAGCCGCCAGGTAGGACGCGTCCGGCTGCCCCAGCAGCGAAGGCCGCAGCGTCAGGCTGAACCGCGACTTGTCTGTGTCCACGGAAGCCACACGGGCGCGAACGCTTTGACCAACGCTGAATAGGCGGCGCGGGTCGGAGGTGAAGGAGTCCGCCAGCTGACTCAACCCGGCGCGGCCTGCACGAAAGGAGCGGGAACAACGACAGCTGCGAGGCTTGCGATACGTACAGGGCACCGGTGCAGGTCGACAGACCGGGGTCAGGTAGTCGGCAGCGAGGTCGACCGCCTGAATATGGGCCATGCTGTGTGCTTGCCTGTCACGTGCCCGCCAAAACGCACGAACACCGCATCTCCCGTCACGTTGGCCACATAGCCCGACAGCAGCGCGCTCTTCACCACCTGCACGCCAGGAGACGAGACAGCACGCGCTGCCAAGACAACGACCGCTTGTATACGGAGCCCATCGCTATGTGGGTAAGTGACGCCTGAAGTCGAAGGCAGGCCCTTTGTGGCAGGACGATGCCTGTGGCGTGTTGACAGCCTACATGGACTACTCGCACCCCATCCCCTCCCCCTGGTGTGCCCTGCTCTGAAACACCTGAGGCACATGCCAGATGCCACATGTTCGAATGCTCCTAGACGTGGCAGTGCGCTGCAAAAGGTTGTGTTTGCATGGCACGCTTAGACAACGCATTCTGCACAGTCACGCTCGTGGCTGAGACACACTGCCTCTGAGCAGAAGCTGACTAAAAGACGTCACGAGTTGCGAGCCACACAAACACACACAAAACACACCCTTGCCCGAAAAGGCCTCACCTTAATGGGCACTGCCATGCCCCAGCTGCTGACCCTGAGAGTGACCCAATCGGTGTGGTAGTGTGACCTGCCACGCACCTGGTCAAAGGAGGTGATGAGGCGGCCTGCCTGGGCTGCTGCCACCAGTGACTGCTTGCGGGACAGGAGCACGGTGCGTTGGCCTTCCAACCGCTCCAGCACCACCAGAGGACCTGCAAGGTGATGGCATGACAAGGGGTGTAGGAGGTGGAGGAAAGGTGATGGCATGACAAGGGTGTAGAGGTGAAATGACGAGGGTAGGACACGACACGCCACGACAGGGGAGCATGACAAGGGCACATGAAGGAGGTGGAGGACAGGGAGGCTGGGTTGGAGGGAGGGGAGGGAGGAAGGTGGTAGGGAGGGCATGAGGGCAGGAGTGAGCTGTGTTTGGCGGCATAGCTGTGCGAGGGGCTGCGCCATCAGCTTCAGGGCAGGGCAAGCTTAGACCAGCAGTGAGGGTCTCAGGGCAGACATGGTTTCCAGCTTCCGGCTTTAGGCAGCTGGCATAACCACCTAACCGCTGGCTTCACCCTCGGACATACTCCTTGACCTGCCCATCCACTAGTCACTACCTTCTCGCCCTCACACCCCCCCCACACCTCACATCTCACACCTGTTTTGACCCCGGGCTGAGCCCACAGTCCCAGCAGAGCCGCTGCTCCCTCTGGGTGGTCACTCAAATGAGCTGCCAGTTCGAGGCGGCCCATCACACTCCCCTGCCCCAGCCCTCCAGCCCCCCCACTCTTCTTTGCACGCTTGCCCCCGCCACGTCCCTCCTCGCCAGGCGCTGCCAGCTGGATTTGAACCCAGCTCCGAGCAGGTAGGAGGCTGCCATCCGGCGCAGTGGACCCCGGCGCTTCAACCGTCCCAACTACCACGCCCTCGACCAGCTGCCCAGGCTGCAGGCCACCGCACGCGTCTGTGCTGCCGGCCGCGCCCGTGGCGGGAGTTGAGTCCGGGACTTCAGTGGTCGTTGCGTCGGTTGCACTAGCTGACGTCAGCCGGGTGTCCGCCTTTCCCGGCACCAAGCTCAACCGCAAGCGACCACTGCCAGGCTCCACCGCCAGGATGCGAGCACGGACGACCTGCGGCACAGCAACAAGACGCACGCGACTGCCCTTCTTGTGCAACGCAAACAGCCGGTGCTGATGTACTGAGCAGTGCATAGCAGTCGGTCATTGGGTGGCAAGCAGGGGGTGCCAGCACGCCCCTGGCCATGTGGCAGTGGTAGACATTGGCTCGGGCCGCGCGTAACTAGGGTTCGCTGGTAAGCGCACCTGGCCCACACGAAACAACGCCTCTGGTTTGTCCGCGGGGTTCGCGAGGCCCAGCTGGGTGAGGTGCGCCATGCCGCTGACGCCCCCATAGAACGTGACAAACACGCCATAAGCCTGCAATGGCAGGGGCAGGGAAGGCGGGGAGGTAGGGGCAGCCAGGGCAGTGAGAGGGTGGGGCTAGTTTGCAGGGCCGTAGGGGTAGGAAGGCCTTGGGTGCCGCATCTGAGGTCCTGGACCCCACCCCCCGCTCCCCTCTCACTCCCCCTCTCACTCTCCCCCTGGCCCTAACACTTGCACTCCACCCCCCACCGCCCCCCTGGCCCCTGACCTTGATGCCAGTGACCATGCCGTGGGCCTTGGCCCCCACTGCAGCCGCCGCCGGGCTGGTGATGAGGGGCAGCTTGGAGGTGAGCAGGCCTGGCTTCAGGGTCAAGGCCAGGCGGTGGCGCTCAGGGTCAACGGACCACACCCGACCTGGCACCTGCTGCCCCACCTGCAGTATCACCAGGGGGTACCAGGGAGCAGGAGCAAGTGATGCCAGGGCGCGCATCACAGTGCTCTGCTGAAGACAGCAGGGGCTGCAGCGGCTGCAGAGCCGACAGGACTCCAACACCCAAACCCTGTGTCGTACACACACTAGGAGAAGGCAGCCAGATACAACAGTTGCCAACAGTGTGGAGACAAGACCTTACAAGACCTAAACACCCAAATCCTAAGTCGTGTACCGCAAGGAGAAGGCAGCCACAGGTAGAAGCTGCGGGCAGTGTTGAGAGCAGGGCTGAGTGAGAGGCTGTGAGGGACGCTTCGTGGCCGGGGTGCCGCTACAGCATTGGGCAGAGTGGTTGGTAGGGTGGTTGGTGAGGTGGTTGGTAGGGTGGTTGGTAGGGTGGTTGGTAGGGTATAGCAGGGTATGGCAGGACAGGGGGAACAGGACAAGGCGATAACACCAAGGCAGGGAGGAAGGAAGGTGCCATCAGCTGCAGTGGACCCCGGCGCGTCAACTGCCCCAACTACCAGCTCCCCTCGACCAGCTGCCCAGGCTGCAGTGAGGGGGAGGGAACTGGGGCTGTGAGGTCTCAGGTCCTCAGGTCAGTCACCTTGAACTTCTTGCGGGCTGAGGCGGGGGTGCCCAGCTCCGTTGCGTGCACCCAGGGCACCAGCCCCTTGACACGCTCTGCCACACTCACCATCAGGCCTGCAGCAGCAGCAGCAGCAGCAGCAGCAGCAGCAGTGGCAGCGGTGCAGCGGCAGCGGTGCAGTGGCAGGGCAGCAGCATGGCAGCAGCAGGGCAACAGCAGATGCATGATGATACGTGATGGTACAACAAGCCAAGCACTCCAGTGCCAGGCAGGTGAGGGTGCAGGCTGGGGCTGCAGGGTGGCACTGACCTGGGCCGTCCTCGTCCAGGGTGAGGATGGTGGCTGTGAGTGGCATGCCGGGCAACACATCCCTCAGGCTTAGCACCTGGGGGGGCAGGGGGGTAGGGGGGTAGGGGCCCACATGGCAGGGGAGTAGGGGGGCTGGGGGGCAGCAGCAGCAGCAGTGGCAGAGGAGTGCCCAAGGGAGCATGACACTAGGCAGTGTGGGGCCAGCAGCCGCAGGGCGTGAGCAGCGCTGCTAGCCAGGCAGGTCAGGGCAAGGATGACTGAGTAGGCGTCTCTTCAGGTGGGGGGCTGCAGCTCTAGCGTGCGGGCCCACCCCTCAGCCTGGCAAGGCCATGTGCCGTGTCATCATCCCTGCCTGGCCACGTCAGCAGTCTGCAGCTCATGGAGGGTGGTTGTGGGGGATGAGGCAGGGCCTGCCTGCCTGACCCCTGGTGAGATCACGGCCTGATGAGCACCTCTCAAGCGCCTGCCGTGACTCAGTGTGATTAGGTGTGACAGGGCTTGACCCACATCTAATTCAGGAGTGACCAGGTGCTCTGGGGTGATGCTACAGCGCAGTGTGCAGCGGCCAGTGATGGGGTAGCGTCTGCTGCACCTGTTGATCCACCACACTCTGCTTTGCCGTCACGGTGGCCAACCCATCCAGCAGCCTGAAGCCAATGACCCTCACACGCAGGCTGCCTCCCGGCTTGGCCACCTGCAAGATGGTACAGTCCACAGCCCTCCCTCCCTTTGGCTGTCAATGTCCTCCTCATTGCTCCGTCTTAGACCTTGCTGCCACACAGGGACAGAAACCGCAGTCCAGCTTCCTTGCTGCCACACAGGGACAGAAACCGCAGTCCAGCTACCCTGTGGCATCACCCCCCCTCGCACCGCCACCACATCTATCATGGCCTCTTCCACCCCTGCCTCCCTCATGACAAGGCCTGGATCGCTCCCCTCCCCTACCCTCCCTTGCCCCAGGCAGGTCCACCTCCCTCCCCCCTGGCAGCCACCAAGCCACCAATGTCAGGGGGCCAATGCCGCCAATGTAAGGGAAGGGAGGTGAACGCCCTCTGTGGCGGCAGGTAGCTGAGCCAGGTTGGACGTGGTCAACACACAAAGACAGGTCACTCCCCCGCTCAGGGGCTCAGGGGCATGCAACTCATAACCCCCTCCTGCTCGCTGCCCCTGCCGCTCGAATGTCTCCATGCGCCCCACACCTGCTCTGCCCGGGTCACATGCGAGTCGGACAGGTTGCTGACGTGGCAGTAGGCGGGGCAGCTGCCGCCCAGCTCCCCGCCCAAAGGCAGCTGCAGCAGGGCGCCCAGCCCACCATCCACCCGGAGCACCCGGGCGGTGTCGAACACCTGGGGGGGCCCAGGGGCAGGGGGCAGGGGCAGGGGCAGGCGGCAGGGGGTGAGGGCACGGGGGGTGGGCTTGGAGATCGTGGGGTCAGGGGGACGAGGCTGAGGGTCAGGGGTTATGGGAGGTGGGGCGGGGGATGAGGGCCAGGGGAGGGGCGAGGGGGCAGCAAGGGGCAGAGCAGCAAAGCCAGGGCAAGGCAGTGAAGTCAGCGGAGCAGCGGACAGGGGACCCAAGCGGACGCCCTGCCTCCTGCTCGCCTGCTTTGCACCTCTTGCACCTCTGCCTGCTCCACCTTCCCCCTAGCACCCTGCCCTCCCGGGCCTGCTGACCTGCCCCAGCCCCCAGCCCCAGCCCCCAGCCCCTAGCCCCCTCCACCTCCCAATCCTGGCCCACGCCCATGCCCACAACCCACCAGCCTCACTCCATTGCCTCACTTGCTGCTGCAGCCTCCCCCTCCCCCCACATGCGCCCCACCTGGCCTAGCATGGGGGTGGCGGTGGGCAGCGTCAGGTTGATGAGATGAGGCAGCAGTGACAGGCCCACTTGCTTGGCCACTGGGTCGATGTAGATCACCCTCGCCTGCAGCCAAGGGGGCCTCAGCAGCAATACGGATAATTCCGTACTCATGTACACCTTCGACGCAAGTATGCCTCGCCCTTGTCCCGCTCCCGCCCCCGCGTCTGACCTCACCCTGCCTCGCATCCTTGCTGCCGACCTACCTTCACTTTCTGGTCCACAGCGAAGGATTTGGTGCTGGGCAGGCCGGGGCCTAGGTGAAAGGGGTCGACGCTGCCCGTGAAGGACTGCAGGAAGCGCAGCATGAGCCCGTCCCGCAAGCAGCTTACGACGCGCGCTGTCACCAGCGATCCGGGTAGCAGCGCGTCGAGTGACAAGGCCCCTGCGTCCTCGCGCGCCAGCGCGCTTGCGACTTGGGTGGGGTCACTCGTCACACTAGCTACACCACGCGAGTCCGGCGCGGTCTTCACGACCACCTCTAACAGGGCGCCGACCTGCAGCATCGCGGCATGAGCAGCGAGCTCGGACTTAAAAGGGATGCACACTGGGTCGATGGGGCTCTTTCTAACCACCTGACGCTGCACAATGGACAACCACCCTGTGTCACTTCTCTTTCGCGACGGTTGCGAGCCAAGCGGGCAGCTTTGACGTGTAACCAACTTGACTGCAACGAGACTGAGCGCCTGTGATTGACATGATGTACGTCCTGCCCGTGTCAGCTCCCGACCACAAAGCCACCCACAGCCCTCCCTGATGGAACGGCCTGACCCTCCACCATCACGTGGTTCGCAGCCTGACTTCTCACGACTCACAACTCACCAGGGGTGCGGCGCCCTCCCCGTACGCGGCCTCGTGATCATTGCGGCGCAGGAAAGCTGAGACGCCCTGACAAAGGTACAGAGCGCAGCAGAAGCAGCAGCAGCAGCAGCCGCAAGATGGGTTGACACTGTTGCAAGAGGCCCAGTCCAGTGAGACCAGGTGAGGTCCAGGCCAGTCAGAGGCCCTGTGGCTAGCCTCCCTTCTGCCTGCCCCCTGCTGCCACCCCCTCACACCCTACCTTGATGCCCAGCCCCAGCACAAAGCCGTGGTCCTCCACTGCCTTCACCACGGCTGGTAACGCCACCCCGGGGGCACAGGTCGCGGGATCTAATCCTGAGCAGAGCTTGCGCAGCCTCAGACTCAGTGGAACCAGCTTGGCTGCGGCATGGCTGACTGGGGTGGCGGATTCTTTGGCTGCCCTCCCTCCCCCTGCTGCTGCTGCCGCCTCAGCTGCGGGGCTGGGGGTTGGGGGGGAGGTCACCACACAGCGCACAAACTGACCAACGTGGAAGAGCTGAGTCAGGGACGGGGTAAGAGCGGAGGGGCTTGCAGCTGCACCTTCCAATTGACCTTGCCCCTTTTGCTGCTCCAGCTCCTGTCCCTGCTTCTGCTGCTTCTGTGACGGTGGTGGCTGTTGCTGTTGCTGCTTGAGCTGGGCTGCTAAAACATCAGAAGCCTGCAGGGTCAGGGTCAGGGTCAGGGTCAGGGTCAGGGTCAGGGTCAGGGTCAGGGTCAGGGTCAGGGTCAGGGTCAGGGTCAGGGTCAGGGTCAGGGTCAGGGTCAGGGTCAGGGTCAGGGTCAGGGTCAGGGTCAGGGTCAGGGTCAGGGTCAGGGTCAGGGTCAGGGTCAGGGTCAGGGTCAGGGTCAGGGTCAGGGTCAGGGTCAGGGTCAGGGTCAGGGTCAGGGTCAGGGTCAGGGTCAGGGTCAGGGTCAGGGTCAGGGTCAGGGTCAGGGTCAGGGTCAGGGTCAGGGTCAGGGTCAGGGTCAGGGTCAGGGTCAGGGTCAGGGTCAGGGTCAGGGTCAGGGTCAGGGTCAGGGTCAGGGTCAGGGTCAGGGTCAGGGTCAGGGTCAGGGTCAGGGTCAGGGTCAGGGTCAGGGTCAGGGTCAGGGTCAGGGTCAGCCTCACCTCCTTTGGGTTGACCCAACCTCTCAAACCATGTGGCAAGCTGATAGCCAGGCCACGATCGGCCACCTCCAGGACCATACCCCACACTCGCATGCCTGGGCCAAGGCGCTGTGCAGGCCAGCAGCAGGGCAGTTGAGGGCAGCAGGGAGTGACCCAGTGGTAGGAGCAGCAGGCCAGCAGCAGGGCACTGGAGAGCAGCAGGGGATGGGCCAGCCATGGGGCTGCAGTTGGCCAGCAACAGGACATCAGTGGGGCGGGTGCAAGGGAGGTGCAAGGGAGTGGAGGTGCACAGGAGGTGGGCAGTGCAGCGGCATGCACTGTAGGTGCGGGGGACACGGTGGGTGGTGGTGTAACTGCCAGCACACCAGTGCATGTGGCATGGCCAGCCTGCCGTCCACCTGCACAGCTGGTGGGTGCGGCCAGTTGCAGTGTGGCAGCTGAGTGGCAGGCTGAGGATCATCCATCTAGCCCTGGGTCCTTCCAGGCTGGCAGCCACCCCCCTGGTGTGTGAGGAGCTGCCATGCCCTGCCATACCCTGCAATGCCGCACCAGTACTCCGCTCTCTTACTATGGGTTACGGGGGGAAGAGCGCATGCAGGTGTACAGCTTCCAAGGTATGGCCAGATGCATGAGGTGCAGCACGCCACCATACACATGCACCGTCATGCCACACTACCCCTGACTTTGCCTGAGTGGCCTGAGTGGCCTCTGACTGCATGCTCCAACACCGGGCGCCCCAGGCATGTCTACGTGCCTGCAGCTGTGCATGGGTGCGTGTGTGCTGCACTGCTGGTGCGGTGTGTCTGGCAGCTGCCTGGCAGGCTGGTGGCGGCACCTTGGCCTTCAGCAGCTCCACGTAACCCTTTTGCTGCCGGGCTGCATCGCCCAGGAAGTGGTCCTCCTCCTCCACGCCCTTTGTGACCTCCCCCTTCTTGGCACGCTTCCGGCCTTTTGTGCCCTGGGAAGTGGGAGAGGGAAGTGCTCCAGCAGGCGGCTCTGCTGCAGCTACTGGGGCTGGGTGCCAGGTGAAAGGGCCGGCTTGCACGCCGGCTACTTACGGCGGCTGCCTTCCCAGCAGCGGCCTGCTTCGCCTGACTAGAGCCAGGCTCCTCCGCTGCCTCCCGGTCGAGCTCGGCTTTGGCCGCAACCTCGATGCGGCGTCGCTCATACGGTGTTAGTTGGTCCGCACCGCCACGCGGGAATGCCTGCTCCTCATCCTCCAGGGTGCGCTTGTGGGGCGGCATCGCCACAGCACAACTTAAGGCGACACTCTTGCGAGGTTGGCCGCCTGGTCGCTAGGAAACTGCATCGTTACTGTGTGACGATACGATGCCGAGCTGCACAACAAACCGAAAGGGTTACATGCAGTGCATGCTGCGCAGAAAACATTTTGTATCAATGATCATCGAGCCCATCACCAGCAGGCAGACACGACTCGTGTCACACGAGATGTACAGGATACTGGCTACATGACATCCGCACAACGCTACTGAGTTGAAACACAGTATGGGGCTCTGACAGTAGCTTAGGGCGGATTGGGAGAAAGGGCTGTTGCTTTCCACAAAAGATGACTTTGGGTCAGGCTAGACAAGCAAGGGGAAAATTGGGTACCATGCTGTTCTCCACACTCACAACACCATTTGCTACCGCGGTTGCACCGCTAGCTTCAGCGTGCTAGAAAAGTCAGCGGCGTTGAAGCGCAGGCCAGCAGGGTGTTTGGCCTAAAGTTGTGTCCACGCAACAAGGTCGCTGTAGGTAGCTACGGACATACGTATTAATATATATGCGGACATACGCTACATATTAATATACGTATTAATATACGTATTAATATACGTATTAATATACGTATTAATATACATATTAATATACGTATTAATATACGTATTAATATACGTATTAATATACGTATTAATATATATGCGGACATACGCTACATATTAATATATATACGGACATACGTATTAATATGTATGCGGCTGGCATCGACCAAAAGGTAAGCGGACGGCTCCGATGGGCGGAGAGTAGTCGTAGTTTCAATGCTTATAACTATGGCGGGCTGAAACGACTTCAGTTTTGGGAAAAGGCCCCTCGCATGGCCAAATCTTAGCTAGTTTTCATGTTTTACCTGATTACTACTAGCACACGCATCAGTTTGCAGGCATAATTATAAAATCGATGGAAGTACTTGATGCGGTTCCCCGGTGCTCATTGCAAGGCATTGGGCACATGTGGCATGCATAAACATCTCTTGACAGTGTGTCCATCACCACCACTCGCCATAGACCGAGCTGATGCGTGTTAAGGCCAAGTCAGCGCCAAGGTGCGAGTGTGTGGTATAGCTAGCTGCTGAAGAAGTTTCAGGCCCAAAACCTCACGGCGTACCCCCTCAACCCGGCCATGAGACAAGCCTCTAGCAAGCAGCATGTAGCACACACTGTAGACACCAGTAGGCACCTGGACATCGCCGAGGACATCGCCGCATCAGCACACATACTTTAGGGCGCAAATAAGAGCGATGCAACGCTCCTGGCGTTGTGTGCTGATCGGGGCCCCCGAACATTGGACGGGGTCGCGGGGCAGCCGATCACCATAGGCCTGTTCCCCTGAGCCGATGCTAACGTGCGCGGCGCTGCGTCATGGCATGCCAATCTTACATCGTGAGGCGGTGTATAGAGTTAGTTAGGTCCGTCCGAAACATGGGCATTTTTTGGCTTGCTTGTCTAGCCTGACTTTGGGCTCGGTGAAAACGAAGAAAGGTGGGAAGGGGCGCTGGATGCCGGTGACAGGTGTGCTATGTTCAGGCGAGATGCGATGACAATGTGGGACGCCACAACACAACTGACCATTTGATATCTCAGGGGGCCTTAGGGGCAACCTGCTCGGGTGTGTACCAAGGGAGAGCATGGAGCAGGGGCTGGGCCACCCCACATGATGCTGAGAGCCTTCACCCACATTAGGGACCCACCCGCTCCAAGGGTCACGCAAATGGGCAATGACAGTATCTGGGATAGCACTTTGATGTTTGTAGACGGCACATGCTTCGATCTGCGCAGCTCAGAGGCATGCCAGTCACCATGTCAGCACGTGACATTGTGTACACCCGCACTCACATCACCATGCTGGGCCACCAGCCTGGAACATCACCCTGGCACCAGCAGTAGCTGCCTTTGCTAGGTGCGGCATGGTGTTTGCACTTGCGCTAATGACGCTTAGCGTGCTATGGGGTCTGTAGCAATGACAAGTATGCAGCAGCAGCAGCAGGGGAGCAGCAGCAGCAGCAGAACAGCTCAGGGGTGGGTAGGGTCGCCATCGGAGGGAAGAGCATGCAGGCAATATGTCCAGACTGGGGCCATCACAGGGGAGCAGCCCATCAGCCACAGGACCATAGTGCCTCCTTGAGTACCGCCCAGGCAGCTACTTGATACATGCTACGACATGTGTTCTAATGTTTGCGCAGTCGCCATGACAAGCACGTCAGCTGTAGAGGGCTGCATGTGTGCTGTAGAGGGCTGCATGTGTATCAGACCAGACAACACAGCTCCAGCTAACTTGTAGGGGGTGCATGTGTTGTAGCTGCTGCGTGCTCACGACTGTTGCCAATGTAACTGTTGCCAATGTAGTCTCGAGAGTGAGAGTCCTACGAGTTGATACAGCCAGTACAAGGTGAGACACTACAGAGCGCGATGAAGGGCAAGAAGCGCAAGGGCGCGAAAGAGCCCAAACAGCCCAATCCCAAGCAGCCTAAGCCAAGCCCAAGGGCAAGCCTGACGACCTCGGCTGGGTAGGCCCCGTATCGCCACAAGGGAGGGCGCTTAAGGAGAGACTGAAGGAGGCGGCCAAGTCGAGGATTCAGTTCGTCAAGTGCTATCTGAAGGGCTTCATCAGGTGGGTAGCTTCCGGGTCCTCCTCCGCCGCATCTGGGTCCTCCTCCGCACCGCATCGGAACTGTGTCCCGGGACACCTAACACTTAACACTGGGTCCCGGGATAGCAATGCGAATGACATAATAGCGAATGATAGCGTGCGTGTGTTGCTTTGCAGGGGCCGTAATCAAGTCAAAAACAAGATTGTGGCGCACATCCGGCTGAGGATGGGCATTCACCACAAGCAGCGCAAACTCACGTCCCTAGCGGCCCTGGTGCTGCTGGCCAAATGCCTGGTGGGGCCTCCTACCCCCGGCTTCCATCCTGCCCCCCCCCCTCCCTCAGTGCAGCCACCTCCAGCCCAGGGTGCAGCCCCCCTGGGCCCTCTCCCTGGCAGCCTTGCATCAGGTCCAGCAGCAGGCCCAGCCCAGCCTGCCTGGCAGCCCAAGCTGCAGGAGCGCAGCAGCAGCAGGCTGGCCAGCAGGCGCCCCCTCCCCCCTGCGCCAGTCCCTCCCCAACCCCTCAACATCCTGGACCCACTGGCAGCCCAAAACGTTAAGGAATGGACTGAGGAGTTCGCCAAACCCAGCGAGCTGTCAGGCTGGAAGCAGATTATGCGCGGCCTTGCACACCGGCAGAACCTGCGCCCCCACCCCAAGGCCTTCTTTGCTGACCCAGACAACGCAGCCATCACAGCAAAGCTGGTGGAGCTTGACAAGACAGAACTGTTGGGCGACTCCAACACCATCGGCCACCTTGCCAAGCAAATGGCTGTCAACACGCAAGAGATGTTCGCCAACCCCGGTAAGAGGGGCGGCCAATATATGTTGCCAGTATGCGCTACTTCATGAAGGTGAGAGTGCCAAGGGTAGGGGGGGAGGGGTGGGGCCAGGGGCATGGCATGACCACCACACATGTGACCTGCTAGGTGCCATGTCCCCAGTCCTTTCCTGGATGTCATGCGCTGTGTGTGTGCCTTGTGTGCCATGCAGCTGGAGGAGGAGGCAGCCAGCATGTCCCAGCAGGAGTGGGGGACCCGCAAGCAGCTGGTGGTGTTCTTTGGCAACGCAGGCATTGACACCCGGGGTGGGTGGGGGGCCAAGGCCGTGCTGCAGGCCTGCCGCAAGGTGGTGGAGAGGGCCAACAGCGGCAAGCCAACCGACAGGGTGCCAGGCAAGGTGGTGACAGTGGATGAGTTCCGCACCAGCAGGGTCAGCTCAATCCTGAACAGCCCCCAGCCCTGTGAGGAGGAGCTGGACAGCAGCAAGCCCACCAGGCTTGAAGGCTGGAAGCCCAAGCCTGGTCAGGTGCAGGACCGCTTGTTGCGGTCAGCCTGGAGCAAGCGGTTTGAGGCGCCAGTGCGGGGGCTCATGTGGTGCCCTTACCTGGCCCAGGCCACCCCTGGGAAGCTGGGCAAGTGGGTGGACAGGGACTGCAACGCAGCCCTCAACCTCCAGCGGGCAGGGGAGGCCAAGTGGCGCCCACTGGAGCTGTGCAGGTGGCAGCACCGAGGTAGGCTTCCTGCCCAGGGCAAGGAGTACCCAGCACTGGGCTTCAAGATGCTGCGAGAGCGAGCCCCCAAGGCCCAAGCCCAGCAGCCAGTAGCACAGTAGCACGTGTGCACCGCATATGTGTGCCTACATCAGAGCATGTGTTTCATGCCATCATAGATTGCCCGGCCTTCGCAAGCGGGTTGGGGTAGTGAATCAGGTAGTGGTACCGGATGCTTGCTGCATGCAAACATTTCGGATTACAGATAACACAGCCCCTGCCCTGTAGTAATAGTAGGGGAACCACTGTGCTGTAGAGGGCTGAAGCGCAAGGTTGTGTGTGGGTGGGATCGTTGTTTGTGTTTATCTTCATGTTTTGTACTGCAAGGCGGTATGCACAACTCCTACATGCCATAGGTTACTTCATGACATGACACATGACACCATCTACTGACCAGTAACCTAAACTACGTAATGCGCTCTCTCCAGGCCTCCACCGGCTCGTGTTGGAAAACCTACAGCTCTCCGGCACCCGGGCTCTTTCCCTGTGTCCATTTGTGACGTTGTGCGCTTGCCGCGCCTTGCCAGCAGATATGCAAAAACCGCTGCGAATGCACACACTCGCGAACAGCTTGCAGTGGCGTGGGCATTGCCCGCGCTAAACATTCCTTTTGCATGAGTGACATTGTCTCGCAGCATTTCCTTTGCTTGGTGTTTTGGAAGCTGCAGATCAAAGTGCCGGAGGCTGCCACCAGTAGCCATGGCTACCGAGACCGATGAGCCATTTGAAGGGTTGACAGAGGATGATTTAATGGATGATGCAGAGGTGGACACCATGGTCCGTGAGGCCATCACCGCTTCAGTAGGCGATAACCAGTTCCTGCACAGTAAGATAGACACCTGGAGCAACAACATCGTGGAGGGCTGCTTGAAAAGGCTCGCGGCATTGAACAAGCCCTTCAAGTATGTAGTCACCTGCAACCTGACCCAGAAGGCTGGCGCGGGCCTGCATGCATCGAGCTGCACGCGGTGGAACGAAAAAACAGACGGGAAATTGACCGTGCAATGGGAGAACAACACCATGATCATCCTGGTCACGGTGTACTGGTGAGTGCGGCACAGTCGAAGCCGCAATTTGAACACATGGCAGGTTGCGTCTCACATGTCTCCCAAGTGTGTGGCCTGCAGGTTAGCAATATAAGGGACTTGCTATGCCCACAGCAGGCTCGTCCCTGACATCTTACATTGGCTAAACTCAATAGGCTTGAGCTCACACAGGCAGGCAGCTGAGTGAATGTCTGGCTGGAACTGCCATACCTGGTGATGGTTGTCTGCTCCTGGGTTATCACAAGCAAGGCCTGGCGACTAGCCACTCAGCAGCCATCCACACTGTGTGTGTCAGCCAGCTGCAGTGTGAAGAGGCCCAACTGCGATGGGACAGGACAGGGCATGCGGAAGGTTTGAAGATTCAACCCCCAGCCAAGCAGCCTATGCGGCCCCAGCACTGTGTCTGCCATGCAGTGTGGAAGGGGGGCAGAGCAGTCCTGGCGCAGGCCGGTATTTGTCCCGGTGTCAGGCCAAAAACCTGGGTCAGTGGCAGTCCAGTGTACCGCAAGGGATCTACACTTTGATTTGCTAGCCATGCCAGCTCTAAGCTACAGCCCTGTCATAAGAGCTGGGTAGGTGTAGGTGGAGGGCGCCCTTGCCATGTGTGTGGGAGGTGCTCCATGCAGACTTGTGGTGGGTCTGACATGTGGGACAAGCGTGGCATGAGAGGACCAGCGTAGTCCCGGCTATGCTCTGAGCTGGTGGGGTGATCTGCCACACTCAGTGCCAGGGCTCACTCATAGGGTGTGCCACTGTTGCCTAGCCTGCAGCGCAGCAGTTTGACGCTGTGCCATGGCAGGGCAGCGCGTAGCAGGGGTGTTGGCCATGCATGCAGGTCTGGCGTCACTTGCTGCCGCACACTGGGCACACAGCCATGCGGGTGAAGGTAGTGTGTGAGTAGGTGACGGATGAGATGTGTTGTATTGCCATCCCATAGCAGCCGCTGAGTCAAGGCGTGCTATGGGGTCCGTAGCAATGTAACTGTTGCCAATGTAGTCTCGAGAGTGAGAGTCCTGCGAGTTGATACAGCCAGTACAAGGTGAGACACTACAGAGCGCGATGAAGGGCAAGAAGCGCAAGGGCGCGAAAGAGCCCAAACAGCCCAATCCCAAGCAGCCTAAGCCAAAGCCCAAGGGCAAGCCTGACGACCTCGGCTGGGTAGGCCCCGTATCGCCACAAGGGAGGGCGCTTAAGGAGAGACTGAAGGAGGCGGCCAAGTCGAGGATTCAGTTCGTCAAGTGCTATCTGAAGGGCTTCATCAGGTGGGTAGCTTCATCCGCATCCGGGTTCCCCTCCGCCGCATCTGGGTCCTCCTCCGCACCGCATCTGAACTGGGTCCCGGGACACCTAACACTTAACACTGGGTCCCGGGATAGCAATGCGAATGACATAATAGCGAATGATAGCGTGCGTGTGTTGCTTTGCAGGGGCCGTAATCAAGTGAAAAACAAGATTGTGGCCCACCTCAGGCTGAGGATGGGCATTCACCACAAGCAGCGCAAACTCACGTCCCTAGCGGCCCTGGTGCTGCTGGCCAAATGCCTGGTGGGGCCTCCTACCCCCGGCTTCCATCCTGCCCCCCCCCCTCCCTCAGTGCAGCCACCTCCAGCCCAGGGTGCAGCCCCCCTGGGCCCTCTCCCTGGCAGCCTTGCAGCAGGCCCAGCAGCAAGCCCAGCCCAGCCTGCCTGGCAGCCCAAGCTGCAGGAGCGCAGCAGCAGCAGGCTGGCCAGCAGGCGCCCCCTCCCCCCTGCGCCAGTCCCTCCCCAACCCCTCAACATCCTGGACCCACTGGCAGCCCAAAACGTTAAGGAATGGACTGAGGAGTTCGCCAAACCCAGCGAGCTGTCAGGCTGGAAGCAGATTATGCGCCAGATATATGTTGCCAGTATGCTCAAGTATGCTCAAGTATGCTCAAAGTGTTGCTTGTTATTCCTCATGTATGGGCTCATGATGTATATTGCACGATACATGATGCATGTTGTGCTCACGCGTTGCTATGCAGAGCGTTATGTCAAGCTATGGGCCAAGGCAGCCCGCTCCAAGTACGGCATCACCCTCGAGGTGGCCAAGCTGTTTGTGCGTGTGGTGTGCCAGTACGGCCTCAACTACAGCAGCTCCGAGTTGCGTGGCACCCCGCTGGAGAGCCCCGAGTGGCAAGAGTGCATGGCCTACCACCGGCATGTGCTGACCGGTGTGCTGGAGGATGTGGAGGAGGCAGCTGCCCCAGCAGACTCAGAGGAGCCAGAGGACCCTGATGCGCCGCCATCAATCACCAAGCTGCCGCTGCACCGGCGGATCTTGTACGCCTTCTATGTCAACCGGTGCCTTGAGGAGTGGCAGGACCCCAACCCCCCAGCACCCCCACCCAAAGGCGAAGGCAAGGGCAAGGGCAGGGGCAAGGGCAAGGGCAAGGGCAAGGGCAAGGGCAATGGCCGGGGCAAGGGTCCACGGGTTCCACAATGCCCTCAACCCTTCATCCTCACCCCCATGGCAGGGTCAGGTACTCACTTCATCGAGATAGGTACCAGGGTCTTGCATGGGGTGTGCAGCCAGCTAGGCCTGACCACAGCCACAGCTGCAGCCTTTGAGGCTGAGCATGCTGCCTATAGTCACTGGGACAGAGTGTTCAAAGTAGGCAAGCTCGCCAACCGGGGGTTTGTGTTTGATAGGCGAATCCTGACTGATGGGGTCAGTGTGTGTGTCCAATACACACGCCCACTGGACTACACCCCCCCAGGCCCCTCAGGCAGCAGCCCAGCAGCTGACCCCCCAGGCCCCTCTGGCAGCAGCCCAGCAGCCGGCACAGCAGCAGACCACCCTGGCAGCAGCCCAGCAGCTGACCCAGCAGCAGACCACCCTTGCAGCAGCCCAGCAGCTGACCCCCCAGGCCCCTCTGGCAGCAGCCCAGCAGCCGGCCCAGCAGCAGACCCCCTCTGGCAGCAGCCCAGCAGCCCAGCAGCTGAAGACCCTTCTGACAGCAGCCAAGCAGTTGAAGACCCTTCTGGCAGCAGCAGCAGCAACAAGCGCACTCCCTCTGACATAGGCAGCGGCCTGGCTGACGAGCGGGCGTTCCTGTTTGACCCAGCCACTCAAATGGGCATGGGGCTGGACCCTGGGGCCATCCAGGCAGTCAGCGCAGCTTCAGGGATGTGGGATGCAGATGGCCTCTTGCAAGGCTTCTACAGGAGCAAGCTGACCAGGAGCCAGGTGCAGCATGACAGCGGCCTGATCCAGGCTCGCCGCAACACTCAGCGGTGGAATGAGAACATCAAGCTTGAGCTGCAGCACCTGGCAGCAGCCACCCCAGCAGGCACCTCCCTGGTGGCCATCCAGAGGCATGTGGCCGTCACCCTGGCCACTTGGGATGCAGTGTGGGGGGAGTACCTGCATCCCAAGTGGGCAAAGCAAAGGATGAGGCTGCATGGTGCGCAGGAGACGGTCCTGGAGCGCTACTTCATGAAGGTGTGAGTGCCAAGGGTAGGGGGGGAGGGGTGGGGCCAGGGGCATGGCATGACCACCACACATGTGACCTGCTAGGTGCCATGTCCCCAGTCCTTTCCTGGATGTCATGCGCTGTGTGTGTGCCTTGTGTGCCATGCAGCTGGAGGAGGAGGCAGCCAGCATGTCCCAGCAGGAGTGGGGCACCCGCAAGCAGCTGGTGGTGTTCTTTGGCAACGCAGGCATTGGCACCCGGGGTGGGTGGGGGGCCAAGGCCGTGCTGCAGGCCTGCCGCAAGGTGGTGGAGAGGGCCAACAGCGGCAGGCCAACAGACAGGGTGCCAGGCAAGGTGGTGACAGTGGATGAGTTCCGCACCAGCAGGGTCAGCTCAATCCTGAACAGCCCCCAGCCCTGTGAGGAGGAGCTGGACAGCAGCAAGCCCACCAGGCTTGAAGGCTGGAAGCCCAAGCCAGATCAGGTGCAGGACCGCTTGTTGCGGTCAGCCTGGAGCAAGCGGTTTGAGGCGCCAGTGCGGGGGCTCATGTGGTGCCCTTACCTGGCCCAGGCCACCCCTGGGGAGCTTGGCAAATGGGTGGACAGGGACTGCAACGCAGCCCTCAACCTCCAGCGGGCAGGGGAGGCCAAGTGGCGCCCACTGGAGCTGTGCAGGTGGCAACACCGAGGAAGACTTCCTGCCCAGGGCAAGGAGTACCCAGCACTGGGCTTCAAGAAGCTGCGAGAGCGAGCCCCCAAGGCCCAAGCCCAGCAGCCAGTAGCACAGTAGCACGTGTGCACCGCATATGTGTGCCTACATCAGAGCATGTGTTTCATGCCATCATAGATTGCCCGGCCTTCGCAAGCGGGTTGGGGTAGTGAATCAGGTAGTGGTACCGGATGCTTGCTGCATGCAAACATTTCGGATTACAGATAACACAGCCCCTGCCCTGTAGTAATTGTAGGGGAACAACTGTGCTGAGTCAAGGCAAAGGATTCAGGTCGTCAAGTGCTATCTGAAGGGCTTCATCAGGTGCCAGCATGTCAACTACAGTGGGGCCACATGCAACAGTACCTGGTGACCTGGGGGTGTCGGATTCCTTTGTGTTACATCATTGCTATCTTGCGTAAGATTCTGTCCACATGCCGCAGTCCGTACAGCTACTTGCCCCTTATCTGAATGTGGCATAGCATGATGCGAATGCTGGCACTGGCGTGAAAACAGTAGTGTGGTCATGGACCGCCCAAGCCGTCGACCCCTTAGCTGCTTGGTTGCCCTCCCCTTCTAGCGACTATTGTCGGCACGCACGGCACGATCATCGTTCTGGAACATCCTCACAACATAAGGCAACCGTTTACAAGATCCTGGCCTTGCATCATCGTCTACCCATCTGTTATTCCTTCGCATGGACTGCTCATGGGCAATACTCTGCATTTGAGCAAGAAGCAACGAGCCTTACACGAGCCACTGAAGGTGACAGGAGCAGCTGCCATGTACATTCTGTATCCACTTTCTTCATGTCCAGGGCGGCCTAACGGCTGACGGCTTAAGCGGTGTATGTGCACCTTGCTTTGAAGTGCGTTACAGAAAGTCCCGAACCCCTAGAGGGGGAGGGCGGCCTAGCAGCCTAACGGCTGACGGCTTAAGCGGTGTAAGCCACATCATCATCACCATGCCAACCAGTACAATTAAAGCACAACATTTGATTAACATGGTAGTATATACGCTGAAGCAACCCGCAGCCTCAGGGACACTATCACGGGCGTAGTGGCTTTCCAGGCTGAAACATCCCACACCTTGTGGGATGTATTGCGCCCTAGGTCACAAGCCAGCTGTCACCTGACTCGCCAGCCTTCCCCTGCTTGGTGACCTTGCCTGTCTGCCCGTGCCGCAGCAACGCCAGCCAGGTCGTGATGCCCCATAACCAAACGTTTGGAAGGAAACCCACCATGCCACGAAATGACAATGATGCAGGTGTTTCACCGAGCCTGCTAGCCGGCTGATGAGCCTTATCGGATGGGCAAGAAATTGCGGTGCAGGTAGTCAGCAATGTCATCCTTTGCATGCGCCAACATGGGGCTGGTCCAAGAGTGGTTGCTGCTGATGTACACCTTGTGCCACCGCGTGAGCAGCGTGCGCCGGCTGCCCTGGTATGGGTTGGTGACTTGCCAGGGGCTCGCCGCCTGGATGCGCAGCAAGCTGACAGCCAGCGTATCCAGCTGCAGCAGCAGGGGGCATGGCACTCAAGCATGTGTTCCGCGCTGTCAGCAGCAACTGCGCTGGTGGGACACACTGGTGGTTAGCTGACAGTGGACCTAGCCATGAAATGCATCCATAGACAGGGGCACAACACTCAAGCATATGTTCTACATTGTCAGCGGCGCAGGGACTTTCTCATCGCTCGTCAGGCAAGCATCGCCACCAGCGGAGGGAGCAGAGGAAAGCTGAGCAGCGTCAGGTAGGGGCCTATCCCTCAATCATTGTACATGTTTTCTATCCCAGCCTCGTGTCTTAGCCTTGTATTTCCTCATTCAGGCTCCGTCTGTGCCCATCATGCTGTGCTGCAAGTGGTCCACGCCCCTGGGGGCGCTGTGCTGTGGCTCATAGCTTCTCGCTTCATTCCTTCATTGTTTGTTCTACGCATCTTCTTCAGCTGCCTTGTTGGCCACCCCACCCAGGGTTACACCAGCGCCCCTCATCTCCAGCAGAGCAGCCCCTTGATGCAGCCCCTCCACCCCTCTACCCCCACGTGCCCCTGCCCAACCAGCCAGCATGGCCTGGGACACTGCTGACTGTGACTCACTGCAGGTGGCAACACCGAGGAAGACTTCCTGCCCAGGGCAAGGAGTACCCAGCACTGGGCTTCAAGAAGCTGCGAGAGCGAGCCCCCAAGGCCCAAGCCCAGCAGCCAGTAGCACAGTAGCACGTGTGCACCGCATATGTGTGCTTACATCAGAGCATGTGTTTCATGCCATCATAGATTGCCTGGCCTTCGCAAGCGGGTTGGGGTAGTGAATCAGGTAGTGGTACCGGATGCTTGCTGCATGCAAACAAACCGGATTACAGATAACACAGCCCCTGCCCTGTAGTAATAGTAGGGGAACCACTGTGCTGACTGTGACTCTGTGAAGATTTTAAAGCTTACCCTGACTCTGACTCAGGCTCACGGCCAGGGTAAGATTTAAACTCTGAGCCGTCAATGGAGCCAGAACCAGCCTGACAGCCACCCAGTGCAAGCATTGCTGCCCTCTTACCCGCAGCACCAGCTGGGCCACCCCTGCCCCTTGACAGCAAAGGCCCTCTGATGCTGAGGCAGGGTGAAGGAGTTTTGCAATTGAAGTGAACAGCCCAAGTTCGTGACAGTCATCAACCAGCTGGAGCCTGACTCAGGGCTGGAGCCTGACTCAGCCAGACTCAGGCTCACAGCCAGGGTAAGATTTAGAATCTGAGCCGTCAATGGAGTCAGAGCCAGCCCACCCTTGGGTCACCCAATGCAAGCATTGCTGCCTCCCACCCTGCAGCACCAGCTGGGCCACCCCAAGCCCCACAACAAAGACCCTCTGATGCTGAGGCAGCTGAAGGAGTTTCGCAATTGGATTGCCAAGCCCAATTCTCTGACGCTCAACAACCAGCTACAGCACTGCCTTGGGCCCACTTGAGCGGTGGCTAGCACCATTTCAGCCCCACCTCCAGCACCTGGCAGTAGCCAGATTAGCCGACACCTCCCTAGAGGCCAACGTGAAGCACATCACTGTCACCCCGACCACCTGAAATGCAATGTGGGAGGTGTACCTGGAGCCCAGATGGGCATGGCAGCAGCTCAGGCTGTACGGAGCCCAGGACCGTGCGCTGGAGCAGTTCTTCAAGAAGGTGAGGGTGGGTGGGTGGGGTATGTGTTGGGAGGTGGTGGGATGGCATCAATTGAAGGGGAGTAGTTGACTGTGCCATGTCTAACTTGGTGCCACCATGTCAGCCACCCTGTGGCTGCAGCTGGAGGAGGAGATGGCTGAGGTGTCATGAGATCGCCACTGTTGTGTCAAGCAGCTGGTGATGTTCTTCGGCGCCACCTACTGAGCCATCTCGCTCCCAAGCGGGTATGTGAGCAGCCGCCCGCTCGGCGCAAAAAGGGATAGGATGCAAACGCAACCGTCTGAATGGTAGCGAGCCAGAAGGAAGTTGCCAGCAAAGGGCGGTGCATATGCCCACGGTGAGGTATACAGTAGTATATAATAACTATGTGACAAAGTATATAGTAACTATGCGTGCCGTCCCACCCTCTTGCGACTTACTTGGGCCAGTGCATGGAAAGAGTCGATGGCCACATCCCGGGCGGCCCGCGCCATCTGGTGCAGCCTAGTGCTGCCGCTGTGCGCTTCCTCGATTAAGTGCCGGCTGCGCGCGGGGAGGTCTGCGAGGTCGTACGACACCGGCTCGTAGTGGATGCCTGGTTGGATGCGGCCCGCAAAAAACTCCTACACGACCAGCAGGGACAGGCGGAGGACTCCTCGGGGAGCGCGTGCACCACAGCGAATGGTAGGCGCAGGCAATCGGGATTTCCGCAGTGAACAGGGCAGCCCGAAGAACGCCCAAGGCGCCAGTCACTTGTGTGAAGCCTCGGCACACTTAGTGAAGCCAGCAGGAAGGTGCCGACCAGCAGGGCTGACACGGTAATTAAGTACAAAGGCTGAACAGCTGGGCAGCGCCAGCAGTGAATGGTGACCTTGCCTTGTCCAGCGCACCTCCCCACCTTGCCCCTATCACCTGATCGCTGCCGCAGCCTCTGGCCCCCTGCAGCTCACCTTCAGCGGTGACTCCACCTTGACTATGGGGGTCATGCCCAGCATCTGCTTGGGCAGGCGCCAGGGCGGGCCAAAGCCGTCAATGCTGAGCACCAGGTCGAAGCTGGTCCAGGACTCCATGGTGATGTTGGGGGCGCCCGCCACGCCCAGCAACAACTCGTCAAGCTGCAACCGCAAGCCAACAAGCTATGACTCAGCGACCATCCTTCCCTCCCTCTCTCCCTCGCCTCCTTCCCTCGCCCCCTCTTCCCCCTTCCCTCCCTCTCCCCCCCTCCGCCTTTCCCTCCCTCTTTCCTCCTTCCCACTTCCCTCCCTCCCCCCCGCCTCCTTCGCTCCAGGCAGCTGGCTGCAGCCTACTTTGAGCAGGTTGGCATGGCCAGAAGCATTGAGCGCAAAATCACGCCACAGCTCACTGGCCACAAGGCCGGTGATGCTCACGTTCATCCTGGCAGGGCGGCAGGAGGAATCAGGCAGGGCAGCTGACAAAATCAGCTGGTGATGCACTGAGCTGTGGTGATGGTGGTGGTGATGGTGGTGGAAGATTGCAACAATGGCCGCGCCCGGGGTGGGTAGGTGGCAGGGGAGAGGAAGCTCCCTATCTGAGCATGCTGACAGCTGGGACCCTGTTTTGCCTGTTCTGTCAGCCTGTTCTGTCAGCAGTGGCTGGATTGAAGGACGTCATGCATGCACCAGTTTGCAGCTTATACCATGCAGGCTTTTGCATGGAGTGCATGGGCCTGGTGTGGCTACTAGGCAGTGCTGGGATGAGGCAGCTGAGCAGCAGGTGCCAGTCCCTCACCAGGGGTAGGGGCGGCTCATCAGGGCCAGGTGTGTGCGCTTGTTCAGCAGCATGGTGCTCAGCGTGTTGGCGTGGGCATGGGGCATGTGGGTGGCGTGGCGTGACCAGCCTCGCAAGTTGCCGGTGGCGCGCCCGCGCCAGATAAGCTGTGCATCAGGGGCAGGGGCGGGGGCAGCAGCGTGCAGCCTGGAGTGCTGCGATGTGGGGCGACAGACTATACGGTGGACTGGACAGGCAGCCCCGGGTGAGGGTGAGGGTGAGGGTGAGGGTGAGGGTGAGGGTGAGGGTGAGGGTGAGGGTGAGGGTGAGGGTGAGGGTGAGGGCTGGAGCAAAGGCAGGATGGGAGTGGATGGTGCTCCACTGGGTCTCAGCAGTGTGCCGCAGTTCCGGGTCAGCCTTGGCTAGGTGAGAAGCAGGTCAAGGCAGGTGGCGAAGGCCCTGCAGCCACCTGGGGTATCCTAGGCCAGGGCTGCAGCCTGCTCTCCTCCGCGCTGCTGCCCGGGGCTGGGGAGGACAGGGAGGGGCTGCCGCTGCTGCTGCTGCTGCTGGCCCTGCTGCTGGCCCTGCTGCTGGCCTCGCGCGCCCGCGCCGCCAGGCAGTTGGAGTACATGCGCAGCTGGAGGGCGGCAGGGGGGCAGCCGGGGGGAGGTGAGGGGTGCCCTCAGGGGGATGCTGGGCAGAGCTGGGGGCCAGCAGCATGCAGTGCGCGTGACAAGGGTGCGGGAGTAAGTGCGGGTGAAGGTGTGGGTGAGAAGGCCAGGGTGGCCAGGGGGTAGGTGGCGGCTGTGTGGCCTGCCTGCCTGCCTGCGTACCTGCTGGGGGCTGAGCGACAGCTCCCGCCAGGTGTCAGGGTAGGGCAGCACCCAGCCCCGGCTGTACTGCCCGCTGGCAGGGCGCCGCCCTTTGTCCTCAAACTGCACCACATGGCAGGCATGCAGGCACACTGCACTGCAGGGGGGGGGACGCGCCTCACACCTAGGCACCTGAGCAGCCTGATGCCCTGCCCTGCCCTGCCCTGCCCTGCCCTGCCCTGCCCTGCCCTGCCCTGCCCTGCCCTGCCCTGCCCTGCCCCTGTGCGGCGCACACCTGGAAGAAGGCGGCTGGCTGCACCTGCACATCAAACATGCCTGCCAGACCACGCGATGCTGCCCCGCCCGCCTGCTCCTCCTGGCCACTGCCAGGGGTGCTCAGCTGGCTGCTGGCTGCGGCCACCTCATCCCGCACAGCATTGGCGGCCGCCTTCGCTGCCGCCCCGGCCCCGGCCCTGATCCGCTGCCCCCTGGAGGCGTGGGTGCTTAGCTGGCGCAGGCTGCTGCTGTCCTGGGTGCGGGGGCCCAGGCTGCTGACGGGGTTGCGGGTGGTGGTGGTGGGGCTGCTCAGGCTCAGGTTGCCGAACACTGTGTACTGCAAGGGCATGGGCAGGGGCCTCAGGGGCAGGGGCAGCAGGGGCAGCAGGGGCAGCAGGGGCAGCAGGGGGGCAGCAGGGGCTACGGCAGGGGTAATGGTGCCCTTCTGGGTCTCACATGCACCAGGGTCCAGCAGGCCAGGCAGCAGGTGTCTGTTCCCCCACACCGACTGCCCCTGCCTGGACCCTGTGGGTGGGGTGGGGTGGGGGGTGAGGGTTGAGGATGGGGGGGTGGGGGTGGGCTACCTGTGGCCAGCCCCTGACCCGCCCTGACCTGCAGGAAGGGCACGTCCAGGTCACACTCGCAGGGTGTGTCCCACCAGCAGTAGAAGATGTCCATGTTGCGGGGGAAGCCACGGTACAGCCACATCACGGCCAGCACCTGCTCCTCAAAGTACGTCCTGCAGCCACAAGGGAGCACGCTGGCCACGCCGGGCACTGCACCACCTGCACGGCAGACTAGGCGGCAGGCCAGCAGGCAGCCTAGGCGAGGGGCGGGCGGGCGGGCGGGTGGCTGCGCAGGCGAGGGCTGCGCCAGTGTACAGCAGCCTGGAGCAGTGCTGCTGCTTGCTGCATGCTTACTGCCCCTGCGGCCCGGTGCTACTGCACTGTACCCCTGCCTGCGCACCTGTACAGTCCAGATTACGCCACTGATATATGATTGTAGCTGAGTGAGATTACCCACAGCCCAACATGTTGTTCCTAGTTGAATGAGTTTTGTTGGCCTGCGCACCTGTACAGCAGCCTGGACCAGTGCCACTCCCGAGTGTGTGAGTCACCATAGGCATACAGCATTCCGTTGTAAATCTTGTAGCGCAGCACCCCTGTGTTGTTGCTACACTTGTCGAGGGATGGAGCACGGACTTGGGTTGGTCTGGGCCGGCGTGCAAGCCACGGCTTGTTTGGCCAGTCGGTGGTACCCAGGTCTGAGGTGGCGATGTCCGGCAGGGCGCGAGACTGCCTCTTGAAGAGATCAAGGTACTCCGGAGGGGGCGGGGCAGCCCTAGCCAGCGCCATGCAGCTGCCCGGAGTAACGTCCAAGTTCCGTTGGTGCAACTCCTTTTGTACGTCCACAGGTGTTGCAGCGTACAAGACTGCCGCACAAAGGATGGTGGCAATACGCAACAATGCCGCAATTCTTGACATTTCTCCACCGACGTGCTTGTCTGAATACCTCCTACGGCGATGCTATAGATAGGTAAAGCCGCACGGCCTCACACACAACTAGGCCCAGGTGGTGGGCTCAGTGTGGTGGGCGGTTGCGTCGACGCGTACTATGACCTATTGCCGTGCTTTGTATACGATGCTATACGACATGTCTGCTTGGGGACCGTTCGCAGGAGCTTTGCAGGTGTACTTTTTCGGGAGCCAGCCAGTAAAGTGAAGAGGTCATGTGGGTGCATGGTTCCGACAGCCTCCAAACAAACAAACTTGATTCTACGTGGAAAAACTAGTTTGACTGTGGCTATTCTCACTCAGCTACTCCAATCAAGTTGAAGGATCCTCGGCCGCACCCTTGATGACTACAAACCCCACACCGGTGGCACTTTCCCAACTGACCACTGGGCACCTCACCAAAACTAATAGCTTAATGCTTTGTAAGGCTAACAGCCTGTGCAAACTACTAGGCCATATGCGTTGTTGCGGGCCCGACCATCAATGCCCCGCCGATACTCTGCACCCTGTGCAGCCTGGACATGTCGGGTCTCACGCCGTGGTGACCAGCAGCCTGGTATGGCTGCTTAGCCTCCTCCACCAGCCGGATGGCGTACAGTGGAGGTCGCACCAGCCACAACCAACCACCCCTCATCCCATCCACAGTCACCACTATCACCACCACCACCGCTACCAACCTACCTCCTGCTACCACGTGTGCTCTTGCTGTCGTTGCATTCGAGCCTGGAACGCCCCCAGGCAGTGGCAGCAGCCAGAGCCGGGCGCGCTGGGGTCAGACATGGCGGGCCAGCTGGTCCTTCACGAATGCATGTGTCCGTGTTGCAAGTCAAACCACAAAGCTGGAATGGCGCCTAAGCAATGTCAGTTATTCATGCCAGGGCCAGTTATTCATGCCAGGGCAAAGACATGTCAAGCCGCAACATAGCCAAGTTGTAACATTGAATGGACCATGTTTGACTAAATCTACATGGTGGAAACCGCACATTGCGGCGACATCGCTCGTCGTCGCGCAGTCCGCTCCATAACCTCCCCACCTCCCGCTATCACAACCATTGCAGCCCCATCGGCGCGGGAAGCTTAGACCTCTGCTGCCGACACAGCCTCTGCTGGGAGTTGATCATGAAGCTCACGGCTGCGCCACACGCCAGGCTGCCAGCTGCGCGCCACGCTCCCGCTGTAGCCTGCAGCCCCGGCCCCGCCCCCCGGCAGCCCGCAGCCCAGCCTCAGCGCCAGGCAGTAGCCTGTGCAAAGAAGAAGTCTGGGTCAGGCAAGGGCGGGGGTGATGGGCCAGGGGGAGGCATCGTGCGGCCCGGCAAGGATAACGGCGGGGGCACCGCCACCAAGTGAGCCCTTCAGCCACGTGCTGCTGCCAGCCGCCGCTACTGAAAAGCAGCCAAGCATAGCGACTGCCACGAGGCGCACAGCACAGCACTGCATGTGTGATGTGGCCTGCAGCACATGCCATGTGGGTGGGGGTGAGTGGGAGGAAAAACAGCCGACTGCAGGCGGCCCTCAATGGGAGGGGGAAGAGTAGGAGGGGGAGGAGGGGGAGGGGGTATGGAAGCCCAGCTGTTCCCTACCTGCTTAGCTTAGCTGCTGCCTAGCTTCCCAGCTGCCTGTCTGTGATCAACCGCCGCCTGGATGGCTAGCTGTGTGTGACCGCTGGCTGGCTATGTGTGACTGTCAGGTTCAAAAGTCCGGGGGAGGTGCGCACAGAGCGTGTGGCCTACAAGGAGGAGACTCGCAAGATCATCCTCTCACTCAATAACATCAAAAAGGTGTGACCCACCTGCCAACCTGCCCAGCACCAGCCGCATGTGCTTCACATTAAGCATATGGCTTTACATATGGCTGCATGCTGGCACATGGCTGCATGCTGGCACATGGCTGCATGCTGGCACATGGTCAGGATGTGAGAGTGGCTGGGGCTGGCAAGCAGACCTGGCTTAGCATCAACAACATCAACTTGGCTTAGCATCAACAGCATCAACTTGGCTTAGCATCAACAGCAGAACCACGCTCCCTACACTCCTCCAGGTCCAGTACCCTCTGCACAGCCCTTTTGTCCCTCACTAGGGCCTCCATTTGAGAGTACTAGCAGCCACTAGCAGCCACTAGCAGCCACTAACTAGACCCGACTCAAACAGTATTAATGGGCTGTGTGGAGTAAACCCAGTGCACATGGCACATGAGCCGCCTACCACCTACACTATTGCCTGACCCGAGGGCTATGATGTAGAGTTGGCATGACAAAACATGCACTAATTGCAAGCTGATGACAGCTGAAATGGGGGGGCACACATTACTGTGCCTCAGCAGGCTCCTGCTGCTGCTCCTGGGCCTTGGGGGGCTTGTCTCACACCCGCTTGAAGCCCAGGTCAGGGTACTCCTTGCCCTTGGCTGGCAGAGCTCCCTGGTCTGGCCAGTAGCACAGCTCCAGTGGGCGCCATCTGCTCTCCCCAATGCGCTGCATGTTCAGTGCTGCATTGCAGTCCCTGTCTACCCACCTGCCTGGCTGTGGTGCTGGCTTGGCCTTGGCAGCCTTGCCTTTGCCCTTGCCCTTGGTGGGCTCAGCTACCGGCTTGCTGCGCTTGGCTGGAGGGGGAGTGCTGGGCCCTGGCTCTGAGGCTGCTGGCTGTGTGGCTTCCTGGCTGCTGCGTGGGGCCTGTGGGGGCCTGCGGGGAGCAACTACAGGGCACCACATCAGGCCCCGCACTGGCTGGCCACGCTCCTGGCTCCAGGCTGGGCGCACCAGGCGGGGTTCCACCTGCCCTGCTGGGGGCCTCCAGCCTGCAGGCCTTGTGGCACTGAGTTTGTCCAGCTCCTCCTCACACGGCTGCTGGCCATTCACTGCTGAGCTGACCCGGCTGGTGCGGTGCTCATCCACAAGCACCACCCTGCCCCCCAGCTGGCCTGCGCCCCTGGGCCTGCACACCACCTTGCGGCAAGCTCGCAGCACCGCGTCAGCGCCCCAGCCACCCCCAGTGCCAATGGTAGCTGCACCAAAGAACACCACCAGCTGCTTGGCACACCCATGGCGCTTCATGGACACCTCCGCCATGTCCTCCTCCAACTCCCGGGTCCTTCTTGTGCTTCTTCTTAGCCATCACGCGATGCGCAGTGCGACGGGCGGTGGCCTCTGCAAGCAACTTGGGTTTTCCGTGAAAAATACACGGTTGTGTGACGCTTTAGCAGCGGCCAAGGTATACAACCACGCTAGCTGTGGTTGGGGGAATTGCAGGGTTGCAGTGTAAGGCTGTAAGGCTAACAGCCATCAATGCCGGGCCTGCAATAAATGAACATGCCTAGCTTGCAGCCTCTGGCACAGCATCTGACAAAGCTGCACATCAGCTTGTCTAATCCGATGGGCATCAGTGTCAGTCCCGACCACTCCCAGGGTGAGCGGTGGGTGAGCGGTGGTTGGGTGGACAGCCCAGGGCTTAAGGAGCAGCCCTCTGCACAGCCTACCCTCCTCTTCCCTGATATCTCCGTGTCCGCAGCCCGCCCTCCCTTTCCTACTATCCCTGGCCCCCTTCCCAGGTTCTTAGTGGTTGGAGGGAAGCAGCAGGCAGGGGCTGGGCAAGCTGTGGGAGGGTCAGGCAGCATCGGGAGGCGGTCTCATGTCAAGGCTCCCTTCCCAGACTATTCATCATGTTTTGGCCTTTGATGTTTTGGCCTTTCGCCAGTCATCAGTCTTTACATTTGTATCTAACACCCATTGCCGCCCACGCAGTCAAAGATGGGAACCTTTCCGTGACAGAGTCAGTGTGAGGCCATGCGGTGAAGAAGGCCAGTGAGGACTTACGCCTTGGCGTAAGTTTTGTTTTCAATGGGCCAGTGAGGACTTACGCCTTGGCAGGCTTACGCTGGGCAAGCTCTTGTGGCATCTTCAGGAACAAATATAAATGTTTTAGCACCATGATGTTGCTGAGCGTGATGGCGCAGTGTGAGCATGAAGGCCATATTGGGGTAGGCTGTGTAACGGAGGATGCAATTGGCATTGCCTGGCATTGGCAGTGCATTCGATGCAGGTGTGAAAACAAGTGTGAGAGGCTGATGTGAGGGGCAAAAGCTAGTCGCAATGTCATGCCAGCCATGACACCCATGTCTCGACCCCCATAGCCCTACTCACATTAGCCATTGAATGTGTGACCATATCTACAGGTCACTCCCACTGGCAAGGAGATCTTGAAGAACATTAACCTGGGCATGTACCTAGGCGCCAAGATTGGTGTGCTGGGGGCCAATGGCGCAGGTGCGGGCGGTTGACAGTTGTCCGTCGGTGGTTGGCTGCCCCACAAACTGTCAACAGCAACCACATGCATGCTCATCAACTTCCTACCCTTATTGCACCGCTGGCTACCTTGTTGCTGAGGCCTGCCTACACTGCTGCTGGCGCCTGAGCCCTTCCTAGCTGCCCTGGCTGCCCTGCTGGGGTTGGTCTGCGCAGGCAAGAGCAGCCTGATGCGCATCCTGGCCCAGGAGGACCGCGGCTTCCAGGGCGACGTCAGCCTGGTGCCGGGCATACGCATTGGCCACCTGAAGCAGGAGCCAGAGCTGAATGAGGGTAGGGGCGGGGTAGGGGCGGGGACCAGGGGGAGGCGGGAGGCGAGGGCGGGGGCAGCTACACCATCCCTGACGCTCTTTGCACCACACCTTATTGCCTCAAGAGGAGGGAGGGACGGGGCTGTGGATGGTCCAGGCTGCAGGCAAGCATTTCTGCTGTGGGCTGCTGTGTGGGTGAGTGCAGGGCAGACGGTGATGAGCAACATTGAGCCCGCCGTCCAGGGCATCAAGGTAAGGCCACCTGACCCTGACCCTGACCCTGACCCTGACCCTGACCCTGACCCTGACCCTGACCCTGACCCTGACCCTGACCCTGACCCTGACCCTGACCCTGACCCTGACCCTGACCCTGACCCTGACCCTGACCCTGACCCTGACCCTGACCCTGACCCTGACCCTGACCCTGACCCTGACCCTGACCCTGACCCTGACCCTCGACCCTGACCCTGACCCTGACCCTGACCCTGACCCTGACCCTGACCCTGACCCTGACCCTGACCCTGACCCTGACCCTGACCCTGACCCTGACCCTGACCCTGACCCTGACCCTGACCCTCGACCCTGACCCTGACCCTGACCCTGACCCTGACCCTGACCCTGACCCTGACCCTGACCCTGACCCTGACCCTGACCCTGACCCTGACCCTGACCCTGACCCTGACCCTGACCCTGACCCTGACCCTGACCCTGACCCTGACCCTGACCCTGACCCTGACCCTGACCCTGACCCTGACCCTGACCCTGACCCTGACCCTGACCCTGACCCTGACCCTGACCCTGACCCTGACCCTGACCCTGACCCTGACCCTGACCCTGACCCTGACCCTGACCCTGACCCTGACCCTGACCCTGACCCTCGACCCTGACCCTGACCCTGACCCTGACCCTGACCCTGACCCTGACCCTGACCCTGACCCTGACCCTGACCCTGACCCTGACCCTGACCCTGACCCTGACCCTGACCCTGACCCTGACCCTGACCCTCGCCCTGACCCTGGACCTAACGGTCACTGAAACCGGCACTGAAGAGACACATCAGCATACAGCTTGGTCGCTCAGCCTGGCTCCCCCCTTACAGCGCCTTGTCTGGCTGTCAGGACATGGTGGCGGAGTATGAGACCGTGAGCATGAAGATGAACGAGCCGGGGGCAAACCTGGACGCCCTGTGCTCCAAGATGGACCGGTTGCAGGTCAGTGGGAGGGGAGGGGGATGGTGAGTTGGGAGGGGAGGGTGATGGTGAGGGTGGATCCACACCCCTCACCCCTCACCCCTCACCCCTCACCCCTCACCCCTCACCCCTCACCCCTCACCCCCTTCTCCTGCTCACGGCCCGCCATTCCGCCCCCAGCACCTCAACCTAGCACCTGCTACTTTACCTGCCCTGCCCTGCCCCCTGCCCACCTCAATTCCCTCCCCCCCCGCTAGCTCTGCCCCCCTGCCCTTGCCCTCTGCTGCCCTCAGACCCAGATTGACGCCATCAACGGCTGGGAGGTAGAGCGCACCCTGGAGCGCGCCATGGACGCGCTGCGCTGCCCCGCAGGCGACTGCCTGGTGCGCTTGAGGGGCATACACCTGGCTGCTGCTCCGCCTGAGCACTAGCCGGCCATAGAAAATGTCCAGCTGGTGTAGAAATGCGGAAAAGAAAACAATGATGGAAAATATAAATGCTCGGCTGCTGCACCCTCTGAGTATGCCATTGGCAATGCCAAGCAGTCTGATCAAAACCAGGATGCGGTTGCAGCCCAGCGCCAGCTGACGGCAGTCCTTCTGCCCCCACCAGCACCTGGCTGCTGTCCCCTGAACAGGCTCTAGCAGGCAGGCCAGTCAGGCACCAAGCAGACGACCCGGCTCAGGAAGCGGATGCCATGCAGCGTAAGCAGACAGCCACCGGGCATCCCACAACGTTCACCATGACAAATGAATATGCTGGGCTCCTTCACACCTTTACACCTTCTTTCCTTGCCCTTCCCTGCAGCTGCTGCTGCCTCCCAACTGTGTTTGCTATTTCTGCTGCCCACCCCACCCCACCCCACCCCACCCCACCCCACCCCACCCCACCCCACCCCACCCCACCCCACCCCACCCCACCCCACCCCACCCCACCCCACCCCACCCCACCCCACCCCACCCCACCCCACCCCACCCCACCCCACCCCACCCCACCCCACCCCACCCCACCCCACCCCACCCCACCCCACCCCACCCCACCCCACCCCACCCCACCCCACCCCACCCCACCCCACCCCACCCCACCCCACCCCACCCCACCCCATCATACTGGGTTGTGCCACTGCTTGCTGCTGATGCTGCCTGCGGGGGGGGGGGGGGCAGGTTGAGCACCTTAGTGGGGGGGAGCGCCGGCGTGTGGCCCTGTGCCGCCTGCTGCTGTCCGCGCCCGACATCCTGCTGCTGGACGAGGTGAGCTCTCTGGCTGCAGCGGCTTGTCGTGCTGCTGCTGCTGCTGCTGCTGAGCCATGCCTTTGTTTACGGTCAAGGCCAGAGGGGCTCCGCTGCTTCTGTTGAGAGAATGTCAGGTTCTGCATGCGGGTTCCTTTGTGTATGCCTTTGTGCATGCTCATGGCCAAACAGTTTCCACCAAGCTGTAGGTCAGGCGTTCTAGTTGATGGGGGGATGGGGGGGGGGTCGGGTGGTGGGAAGGTTGGGGCGAGGGGCAAGGGGGAGGTGAGGTGGAGTGTTGGGCGGGTCACTGCACTACACTGCCAGGCGCTACACTGAGCCATGCTTAGCAGCAGCAGGGGGGCGTGGTGGCTGCAGCCCACCAACCACCTGGACGCGCTGTCGGTGGCCTGGCTGGAACAGTTCCTCGCCTCCTTCAAGGTCAGTGCCACGCACACACACTGGTCACAACTGGGTGGTGGGGCAGTGAGGGGGAAAGAGAGCAGGAGGAGGGGAGGGGAGCACTGGCCCTGGCCGCCTGTCGTCCTACTTGTCCGCCTGGTCAGACCCGCCCCCCCACCTCCCCACCCTCTCAACCCCCCACCCCGCGCTGCTCTCCAGTCTGCATTGAGTCTGAGCCTTGCTCCTGCTGGCGGCTGGCTGTAGGGCACTGTGGTGGCCGTCACTCACGACCGTTACTTCCTGGACAAGTGGGGCAAGCGGGGGGGGGGGCAGCAGCAGAGCAGCAGCCGGAGGGGGGAGGGGAGGGAGGGGGGGCCGCAGGCATCTGCCTGACAGGCCTCCCATGTGGCCAGCCGGCACTGCTTACAGAGCAGCAGGGGGGGAGGGAGGCCCAGCCCTGCGCTGCGCGTCAAGCAGCCTGCCCCCACCCTCCTGCCCCCTGTCATGCCCTGCACCGCACCCACACCCGCACCGCACACCCGCACCCACACTCTGACGTGCTTCCCCCAGCCCCCTCACAGGCCCCCTCACCTCCCCCCTCACCTCCCCCGCACTGTGACCCACTCCCCTGCCCCGCCCTACCCTGCCCTGCCTTGTCTGCCCTGAGCAGCGTGGCTGGTTGGATCCTTGAGCTGGACCGCGGCGCTGGCATCCCCTTCCAGGGCAACTACTCAGGTGCTTGGTGCTTGGTGCTGGTGCTCGATGCTCTGCCGGCTGCAGGGAGGCGGGGCTGGGGGGCCTGGGTCAGGGGCAGGGGCGGGGGCGGGGTGTCCAGGCTGACTGATGTTTGGACCTGCTCACTGCCTTGCTCACTGCCAGCCAGGCTGCACGCCCCAGTGCTGGCCCAGTGCTGCCCCCTGTGCTGCTGCAGAGTGGCTGGAGGCTAAGGACAAGCGGCTGCGCATAGAGGAGCGCACGCAGAGCGCCCTAGCCCGGACTATCCAGCAGGAGCTGGAGTGGAAGAGCAGGCAGGCCAAGGGGCAGCAGGTGCGGCGCCATCAACCTGGCTATGAGCAGGCCTGGCTGCTGGCTGTCACACCTGGCCTGGCTGCTGGCCTGGCTGCTGGCTCACACCTGGCCTGGCTGTCACACTGGCTGAACCTGGCACGCCTGGCTGCTTGTCAGCTTGCGGCCCTCCCGCCCTCCTCCCCACCCTCCGCCTTTGCCCCTGCCCCTTCACCTCGCACTGCTGCCTCCCATTGCCTAGCCTGCTGCCTCCCGTCCCCTGCCTGCGCTGCCCTGGGTGTGCAGAAGAAGGGCGCGGCACGCATGCGGCGCTATGACGACCTGGTGTCTCAGGCCAGCGAGTTCGTGCGCAACTCCCAGGTCAGGGCAGGCAGGGCAGGCAGGGCAGGCAGGGCAGGCAGGGCAGGCAGGGCAGGCAGGGCAGGTAGGGCAGGTAGGGCGGCAGGCGGGCCGGCAAGCAGGTGGCAGGGTAGGGCAGTCAGTCATGCGGTGGGTGGGCGACAGGCCACATGTTAAAGTGCCAGGGGGTGGGTGGTCAGGCAGGTGGACAGTGCTGCGCCTGCGCTGCATGGCACCCCTGCCTGTTGTGTAGGGCCACTGCCTTCCCCCCGCACCAGCACCAGCCTGGTCCGCTTGCCCCCTTCTCCCCCCCTCAGCCTGTGTCCCTGACCCCTTACACGGTGCAGGTGGAGTCCATCACCATCCCAGTGGGTCCCCGGCTAGGCGACAAGGTGTTGGAGGTGCAGGGCGTGACCAAGACTCGCGGCGACCGGGTGAGTGTCGTGATGTCGCAAGTGCTACATCAATCATAGCCTGGGCTACAATCTACAGGTTCTACAGTCAATCATACAAGTAAGTTCTACAACCTCCAATCTACAATCTACCAGGTGGAGGGCTTAAGCTGCAATCTGATGTTGTTGAGCAGCAGGCATGTACCCCTACTCATTGATGTGGACACTGTTTGCTTTGAAGATAGGGAAGTGATAGGGAAGCTCAGACAATAAGTTTCAGGGAAGTGGCGGGATTCTTGCAGGTCTTTGAGTACCTGGAGTGCCGTGGGGGTTTGCTGGCTGACTGCTTGCCTGGCTCTTTGCAGCCAGCCTGGCTGGAGGGGCTCATGGACCCCTGTGACTCACGCTTCCTCCTGCACTGCAGCGCCCTCCTGTCGTGTGCGACTGCGGCTGCCCAGACACGGTCACCTTCTGTGCACCTTCCTCCTCTCTCACTCTCCCTCACACCTCCCTCACACGCATACACGGCCTGCAGCCTGCATGGGGGTGTGCAGGTGCTGGTGGAGGACATGAGCTTCTCAGTGCCGCCTGGAGCTGTGGTGGGCATCATTGGAGGCAACGGAGCAGGTGGGGAGGGGTGGGGAGGGGGAGGGGAGGGGGAGGGGGAGGGGGAGGGGGAGGGGGGGGGAGGGGGAGGGGGAGGGGGAGGGGGAGGGGGAGGGGGAGGGGGAGGGGGAGGGGGAGGGGGGGGGAGGGGGAGGGGGGGGGGAGGGGGGGGGGAGGGAGAGGAGGGCCAGGGGGCAGGTAGTAGAGCCAGTCCTTGATGCTGTCACCGCTACCATAAGTGTGGGTGAGGGGGTTGGTCAGTGGGGGTGCAAGGGGGCGCGGGGGCGCGGGGGCGGGAGGGAGCCCAGGGAAAGTAGAGCCAGTCCTTGGTGCAGTCGCTGCTGCCATTGGAGCTGCTGCGGCTGTGTGGCCCGCAGGCAAGAGCACCTTGTTCCGGATGATCATGGGCCAGGAGCAGCCGGACAAGGTGGGGGGCGACAGCGCCTTTATCGCCTGCCCTGGACCCCCTGCCATCCCCTCCTGGACCCCCCTGGCCCCCTCCGCCCCTGGCTCCCCCCCCCTGACCTACTTGCCGCCCCCTTCACCCTGAGGCACCACCTCATCAGCCGCAGCCATCACCGGCCGCCCTGACCTGCTACCAGATCAGCAGCAGCCCCCCCCCCAGCCCCCCCTGAGCCCTCCCCTGCCGCCCTCCAAGCCTACTCTGCTGCAGCCCCCACCTCCCTGCCCGGCCCCGCGGCTACTCTCCTCCCTCAATGCACCCCGACGCGAGGGCGTAGTCATTCTTTCTTTCATTCTTTCCCTCCCCTGCCCACTGGCTGCCTTCGCCTACTCTGCTGCAGCCGCCACCTCCCTCTTCCCCCTGCCCACTGCCTGTCTGCTGCCCCCTGAGTGCTGCATATGGCTCAGCTGTCAGCTTCAGGCCGCCACTGCACTGCTCCACCACACAGGACCAACCCTGCCCACCCAGACTGCACAGCCTGCCTGCCCCCCCCCTCCCCCCCTGGCCTGCCTGGCTGCAGGCCGCAGGGAACCATCAGCCTGGGCAGCACTGTGGCTACCATGTACGTGGATCAGAGCCGTGAGGCGCTCAACCCCAACAAGACGGTGCGGCGATGTGCCGAGGCCGGGCGCCCCTTAGTGCGCCTTAGTGGCCCACCCACAGGGCTGCAGGGCACCAGGCTACAGGAGGCCTGACCATCAGATGTCGCTGGCAGGGCTGTAGGCGCCATGGGGTCAGACTGGCGGCACAGCCTCGCGCACAGCTGCTGGCACCTGGGCTGGCCATGGGCTGTTGTGTAGCCGGAGGCCCCTAGGAGGACCGCCTCGTGCAGCGCTGGCGTCAGTCTAGGGGCACCAGGGCGTGGCCAGGGGCCCTGTCCAGGGTGGTGTTGTCCAGCTGTGTTTAACAGGGGCACTGGGTGCGGGCGCCTGGCTGCAGGCGGCCTGACCTGTGCGAAGGGCCCTGTCCAGGGTGCAGGTCGAGGGTGTTGTAGTTCGTGTTGGGGCGCTGGGTGTTGTCATAGCAGCAGCAGCAGCAGCAGCACTGCTGGCATTGCACTGACAGGGCACTGACAAGGCTGCCCCGCTGTTGGCACAGCCGCCTGCACTCTGCCAGCACTATGTCTAGCAGCCTGCACGGCATTGTGACTGTGCCACTGACCAGCAGCCAGCACTGCTGCTGATGTGGTGGCTGGGCTAAGTGGTGGCTGGCTGGGTGGGTGCAGCAGGTGAGGTCCAGAGGACCAGGGCTGCGGCGCACCTGAGGCGTCGGCGGTCAGGATCTCTGACGGATGTATAGGGACGTCAAGGCTGCCCCCAATGTCATTGACTGCAAGATGCAGAGAGCAGCTCGGTCCTGCAGGCGGCCCTCAGCTGCACAGACGTTGCACTGTCAACTAAAGAAACAATAGCAACCACATAGCCCCTCAGTTTGGAAGCCATCCTCAATTGCACCCATCCATATCGTGGGCCTTTCCTGCTTTCTTGCGGCGCCCTGGCCGTCTGTTGCAGCGGCCCGCTCTCACTCATCATCTTGTGCCGCCCTCATCACGCTGCGGGGCAACATAGCCGTGGACCACAGCTGTGCCGCGGCACCTCCAGGTGTACGAGGAGATCGCGGACGGCGCGGAGGAAGTGGACCTCAACGGGCGCACCGTGTCCACCCGCACCTACTGGTCAGCCCTCCTTCTCACTCCCCCCTCTCACTCTTAGCCTCAGCCACCTCTGCCCGGGCGCTCCGCCTGCCTCACATCACATTCGTGTAATGGCGCGCCCCATGCTGCCAGGCTCTGTCAGGCTGGCCTGCGGCTCTGGGCCCCTATGAGCGCTAGCGGTCTGCAAAGAGGTGCCGCGGTGCTGACCTGACCTGCTGGTGGTGGTGGTGTGTGGGGGTGTGTGTGTGGGTGTGAGTATATCTGCTTGAGCCTGCCCTGCTCAACTGCAGCACAGGTGCACCCCCACCTAGTCTGTCCCCCTGTCCTGGCCTGCCCAGCACTGTTTGCCTCTCGAGGCTGCAGTCAGGCTGCCTGAGCCTGACCCGCTGCTGTGCGCTGGCTGAACACTGGTGGCCCGACAGCGGTGCCGCGGTGCTGACCTGCTGGTGTCCCATGTGGCTGTCTTCCTGCCTGCCTGCCTGCCTGCCTGCCTGTGTGTGTCTGCCTGTGTGCGCAGCTCGTGGTACAACTTCAAGGGCGGCGACCAGCAGAAGACAGTGAGTGCAGGGCAGGCAGCCAACAGCGCGCTGGGTAGGCTTGTTCTGAGCACGGGCAAAGAGTGGGACAGCAGTGAGCAGCTGCTGCGCCTGCTGGTGCTGGCAGGTGGGTCAGCTGTCGGGGGGGGAGCGCAACCGCCTCCACCTGGCCAAGACGCTGAAGCAGAGCGGCAACCTGCTGCTGCTGTGGGTGCGCCCCGCCCCCGCCGCCCCCGCCCCCGCCCCCGCCCCCGCCCCCGCCCCCGCCCCCGCCCCCGCCCCCGCCCCCGCCCCCGCCCCCGCCCCCGCCCCCGCCCCCGCCCCCGCCCCCGCCCCCGCCCCCGCCCCCGCCCCCGCCCCCGTACATGCCGCCGCCGCTGCTGTTGTTGCTGCTAATGCAGTGATGAGCCCACCAATGACCTGGACGTGGCCACGCTGCGCTGCCTGGAGGACGCCATCGAGAACTTTGCAGGCAGCGTGCTCCTCATCTCACACGACCGGTGAGCCTGATGCAGCGGCACCCCTCTCCCCTGAGCCTGCCCATCACCCTTCCCAGCACACTCCACCCCCCCTCCATGAATGAGGCGAAGCAGTGCTGGTGGAGGAGGGTCTGTGTAACATAGGGTGTAGACATAGTGTGACAGGGGGTGTGGCCATAGTGTGACGGGGGGTGTGGCGCTCGGGTCAGGGAGCTGTGGCTGTGAGACATGCTGCTGCCCTGCTGGCCTCGCAGTTGGTTTCTTGACCGAGTGGCCACCCACATCCTGGCCTACGAAGGGGACAGCAAGGTCACCTGGTTCCAGGGGAGCTACACGGTGCGTGCAAGCCGCGATGTGACGAGCAATACATGCAAGCCCACAGGATCACACTCGGCAACATGGCTAGGCACAACCTGTGTCCAGATCATGCGGAGCGTTGCGCGATGCAGGAGTATGAAGAGGATCGGCGCAAGCGATCAGGGGGAGGGGACCCCACCCGCGTGAAGTTCCGCAAGCTGGCCACTGCTTGACGAGGTTGTACGCCAGGCGACTAGCTCTGCTGGGTACGACCTACGCCAGGCGCCTCACCACCTGGCCGGGCGATGACAAGCTGCGAGTGGCCGTCAAGCATGGGCGATTGCAACAGCCGTCACACCCGCAGTGTGTCATCTGGAGTTTTCCCTCGTCCGTGACACACTGGAGACCGTGAAGGCGAGGGGCTGCTACTGCCCGCCAGCCGTTTATTGTGTTGGATGGCAAAGTGGATGCATTACCATTGTTTGCACCACAACATCGTGGTCAGCGGCGACCGAGTTTTGGGCTATGAGACCGAGCAGTCCGAGTGTGGTAAGCTCCTCATTGGTGAAGTGCGTTGTGAAAGGTCCTGAACCCCATAACTTATGGCATGAGGGGTAAGGCGGTGTAAGCCATCTTCTTTTTCTCCTAATCAGGTGTCTCTTACACAACGAAACTCGGTCGTCCTCGCGACATCCTCATCACTCGTCTTTCAGTGACATCTGACACTCAGTTTCCTCTCACATTGCACCATGGAGGCTGGAATCTTTTAAACCAAACCCTCGGACATTATCCGGCAGGATGATCTCAGGCTGCCAGGCAGCCTGCCTGAGACGTTGCGTTGAGTCGTTTGCTGCATGCTTCAGGCATGGGCATGGCATTGGCGTTTGTCACATGGCCGGCTTCCTTGAGGACTGTCCAGGATAGCAGTGGTAACTTGCATGACTTCGTTTCGAGCCCATGCGCACCTCCTGTATGTACCCCTAGCCCTTAAATGTGTTGCAACAATCCTGAACCCTTGAATGGAGCAGGGTGGCCAAGCAACCCTAACGGTTGGCGGCCTCAGCAGTGTAAGCCACATCTTCTAATTATTATGAATAGATGGCAGTATGCATCAGGTTACAGCGCAGTCATGAGGCGCGACAGCTGGCAGTACATTACCCCTCACATTGCCCTCAAACATGAAGATCAGCGCCATCACCGGATACCTTTGTTGAATTGCAATGACAATAGCGCCCCCCTCGCGCACAGTAGGTTTGTGCTCGACATACGTACATGCGCAGGTGACGCCGGCTTACCAATGCAGATATTGACTGCCGCAGCCATGAAATGATGCAGCGCGATTGCTCAAAGGGTGAAGAGACCATGGCTTATCATCCGCCGATCATCCGCCGAATAATGAGAACTTGCATGACTTCATGTTGAGCCCATGTGCACCTTTGTTTGTGCACCTTGCTATGAAATGCGTTACAGAAAGTCCCGAACCCCTAGAGGGGGAGGGCGGCCTAGCAGCCTAACGGCTGACGGCTTAAGCGGTGTAAGCCACATCATCATCAAACCCTCGGACATTATCCGGCAGGATGATCTCAGGCTGCCAGGCAGCCTGCCTGAGACGTTGCGTTGAGTCGTTTGCTGCATGCTTCAGGCATGGGCATGGCATTGGCGTTTGTCACATGGCCGGCTTCCTTGAGGACTGTCCAGGATAGCAGTGGTAACTTGCATGACTTCGTTTCGAGCCCATGCGCACCTCCTGTATGTACCCCTAGCCCTTAAATGTGTTGCAACAATCCTGAACCCTTGAATGGAGCAGGGTGGCCAAGCAACCCTAACGGTTGGCGGCCTCAGCAGTGTAAGCCACATCTTCTAATTATTATGAATAGATGGCAGTATGCATCAGGTTACAGCGCAGTCATGAGGCGCGACAGCTGGCAGTACATTACCCCTCACATTGCCCTCAAACATGAAGATCAGCGCCATCACCGGATACCTTTGTTGAATTGCAATGACAATAGCGCCCCCCTCGCGCACAGTAGGTTTGTGCTCGACATACGTACATGCGCAGGTGACGCCGGCTTACCAATGCAGATATTGACTGCCGCAGCCATGAAATGATGCAGCGCGATTGCTCAAAGGGTGAAGAGACCATGGCTTATCATCCGCCGGAACCAAGTGCGGCGGGGATCCGCAGCTGTAGCTCGCACCGCAGCCTACCTCGCGGCTACGGCTTGCACCCGGCCGGCCCCGCAACCGAAAGCGGCGCCTACAGCTTCCTCAACCGTGGCGCGAGGCCCCCGCTCGCACTGCCCGTCGGGTTCGACTGCGGTCGCTGCCCGAAGCTGAGGTGGCCGGTGCTGGCAGCCAGCATAGCGTTTTGCATGGCCAGCAGCGCCGGGTTCATCATAGCACCAGCAGGGGGGCTGCGACCCCTCAAGCCGCCTGGCCGCTCCTGTATGCTGTGCTGCCAGACGAGGTCGGCCCCGGTCGCGGGCCTGACCTGGCCGGCTGACCCTCCGACAGCCGTTGACGCGGGGGCAGCGCTTGTTAGTGGTGAAGTACTCCTCTCCACATCCTGATGCACATCGTCAGTGTCTCGCTGCCTGAAAGAGGGACCTCCCCCTCGCGGCAACGCCTGCAGCCTGTCGAGCATCTGCGCCAAGTCCGTGGGCATGCTCCCAGTAGCGGCCCCCGGGGCAGACTGAAAGCTGCTCCTGTCGCCGAGCCCCAAGCCCTGGGGCTGCATGCGGAGTTCACCGCGCGCCGCCGGCTCCTCTGCTACGGCCCCTTGCCGCTCCCTGATCCTGCTGCTCACATTGTCACGGATAGGCTGCAGCCCTGAGGCGACACGAGGCACAGCACCCCCGCCACCTCCACCTCGCTGCCTGAGCTCCTCCATCAGGCTCATGCCAGCAAAGGGGTTTGCGGAAGATGGGGACCCCATTATGCCGCTCTTCTGCTGGGGCGAGACGCTTGACCCGGCAGAGGAGCCACGAGGCTCAGGCAGGCCGTCCCCCCCGCCCTGGCCGCTGGCGCTTGCTGCTGCTGCGGTGGTGGGGCGCAGCCGCGAGACAGCGCGCTGCGCAGCCACTCGCTGCTCGTCAGCTTTCAGTCCAGCTTCGCGGGCTCGCTGCTCCAAAACGTTCTCCGCCACGAGCTGCAGGCAGCAGGCAGGCAGGCAGCAGCAGGCAGGCAGCAGCAGGCAGGCAGGCAGCAGCACGCCTCAGGAAAGCTATTGATTTGCATGAGGGTAGCTTTACTGTGTAGCTTTACTGGAGGGAGGAATGCGGTTTGAGGGGTGCTCACCAGCATGTACCAAGACATTGCCCACCTGCAGCAGTGCCTCCAATGCAAGCTAGTTGACTCACAGCCAGCAACATGCATTTCCTGGCAAGAGGCTTTGTTGCGGCACTGCAGTCCTTCTTCCAGTCGCTCTCCAGCCACCATGCAGCTTAGCGAGCCCGACCCCCTCCCCCTCCCCTCCCCTTCCCCTTTCCTCGTCAAGCACGCACCAGGGCGACCTTGTCGCGAGCGCGCATGTCCTCGTTGGACATGTTGCTGTTGTTTGACGAACGATTGACCACAGCGTCAGACACGACACGCTGCACAGCCGAGGGGAGCTTGCTGCTGCCCAGTGGCCGCATGGGCTGGATCTCAGCCTGGCTGGCCATAGCAATGCCTGATGTCGGGCGGCTGGACCTGGGGGAGAGTCCAGCACCAGGGATGCCAGAGACCTGCAGGGCACCAGGTGTGGCACGACAAGGAGGGGAGGCACACTGTACCCTGCAAGGCCAGCACACAGGCGATGTGCCCAAGGCGTTGGTGTGGCGACCAGGGAACACCCCCACAGGCTCTTTTCCCCTCTGGAGGCTCCACCTGGTCTCGACAACGCGATCAAGACATTGCTCAGTCCCTATAGCTTAGTGTAGAATTGTATTATTTGTGTGTGTGTCTATTCCCTAGCCTAGGGCAAGAGCTCCCAGAGCTGGCAGACCACTGACAGCATGTCAAAGGCCCATGTGCTCTGCACGCCCTTCAGCCTGCACAGCGCAGCTCACCTGGTTTGCCAGCACTCCTAGCTGCTCCTCATGCTCCGTGAGCCTACTTCTCAGCTGGTCCACCACCAGGACCAGGGCCCCGGATAGCTCTACCAACTGCAAGGCAGTGCGGGGCAGCAGTCTGTGAACAGGGGCACAGCTTGCGTGGCAGTGGCAGTCTGTGATACAGCTTGCGTGGCAGCTGCAGCTACTCAGCAGCCCTGCCCTACCCTACAGCCCGAGCCTAGCAGAGAGGGTCGAATGGCACACGGCAAGTGTCAAACATCATTGTGCAGTCGGTTCTGAGGTCAATGGCGTATAGACAGTGGTGCAGCAAGGAGGCACCGACGATCTTCGTCCTTACACGAAGTCAAGTCAAAAAGATGAAGAAACAGGTATGATGGTGTCTTCACTTGCTGCGGCACATGTTGTCCGAGGTAAGCGCCTGAGTCAAAGGAGTCAAAGGAGCCAAAGAATCCTACCAGGCGCAGCACTGCCAGGCTCAGTGCTGCAGCCAGGTCTGCTGTGCAGCAGCTGTGAGCCGCGTAATGACCTGGTGCCCAGTGGTCCCTCATGCACTCTACACTACACGCATGCACACTGCACATGCACTCTACACAGCACCTTGGCGGCCCCTCCTGGCGCCCCCCACCTTGGTGTCGTGCTCCTCCACCTTGCGCCGCACCTCCACACCGCCTCCCGGCTGGCTGCCGCCGCCGCCTGCTAGCGGCTCATACAGAGACGCAATCTGCGCCAGGGCCTGCTCCAGCTTGTCCATGCGCTGGTGAGCTAGACGGATGCCCATCTCATGCACCTGGGGTGGCAGGGGGGTGGGGGGCAGGGAACAGCCCCACAGGGCGCATGGGGTGCCAGGGTGGCATAGTAGAGGAACGGAACGGAACGGAGGTAGTGGTAGGCACAAGCGATGGACAGGCGGTCTGGCTGACAGCTGAGTGGACAGTGTTATGTGGTAAGTGTGGCTTGAGGTCGGCAACTGCTGCTGGCATGCGCTGGGTTACCCCCTGATAGTCATCTGCTGTGTCCCCACCTGTTGCAGGTTCTGGACTTTCTCTTCCAATTCAACCTCCTCATCATTCATGTCTTGTGAGTTGGCTCTGCTGACCCTGCGGCTGGGGTTGGCTGAGGGCGCTCGGCTGGGTCCTGTGCAGGAGGCCAGGCCAGGCCAGGCAGGTGTTGGCGGCAGGGCTAGCTGGGCAGGGAGGTGTGGAGCCAGCTCTGTCACCTACTCAGGCCAGCCCCCCTGATGACCCTGCTGCACACTACCTAGCTTCAGCAACGCATTCAGCAGCCAAGCACCATTCTCCCGTCTGTGCCGAAGTTCAGTGTCAAGCAAGGTCTGACCCAGGAACTCTGACTCATAAGCAGCACCTTGCAGCCGCCCGCCCAATAGAGGAGTGCCTTCACAGCCTGACAGCCGACCATTTCATAGCTCTGAGAGACTTTCAGAAAATGGCATTTCGTTGCGAACACCACAGATAGCTAAGAAAACAACCTGTTGTCTTCAGAGCCTGACAGCCACCCTGGCAGACAATCTCACACACAAGGGAGAGGGTGCCAGGGGTGCCTGCAGCAAGGGTGCCCCCACCTCTGGACTTGATGTCTTCCAGCTCAGCCCGCAGCTCCTCCACCTGCTGCCGTGCCTCCAGCCCCACCTGAGGTCCAGTCACACCCCCAGCAGCGTGACACCACCGCCAACACAGGGCTGGCATGGCAGCAGCAGCAGCAGCAGCAGCAACAGCTGCCTGGAGGTTCCACAGCTACTGTCGTAAAGGAGCGGCTGCGGCAATGCCAGGGTGAGAGCAGCTGGGTGCAGCAGGCAGCCACAGCAGCCCGGAGGTCCCATGGCTAGGGTAGTGCCAGGGGCCTCTAGCCTGCATGGGTAGCCAGGTGGCAGGGTGGCAGGAACCCTGACCAGCGTGCATGACAGGAAACAGCAGGGCACGGTCCGGCAGGGCACAGGACCCACCTTGGCCACAGCCCGCACAATGGACTCCTCAACCAACCGCTTGTTCTCACTCTGGCGGTCGGAGCCACTGCTGGCCCTGCCGGTGCTCTGCTCCACCTCCTGCCAGGGGAGTGAGAGGGACATATGAGAGTGAGAGGCATGTTTTGCCACAAGGGTGAGCAAGGGTGAGCAAGCTGAGCTCCAAGATATGGGGTGCACACTGGGTGGGTGGGGACTTGAATTCAGTCAGAGCGAGTAGAAGGGCTCACACAAGGCGCTAAAGTATGCAAGAAGCATGAAGCTAGTGGCTACCTGCTGGCCAAGTCATGGCCTGAGGGTGTGGCCGTGCAGCAGGTCGTCCAGGAACACCGCCCCATCCCTGCTCCGCGGCCTGCCCCTGCCCCTGGCCCCTGCCCCTGGCCCCTGCCCCTGGCCCCTGCACCTTCATGCGCGTTGTGATCTCGGTCACGATGGCCCCCAGCGCCCGCATCATCTCCTCGCGCCCCACCGAGCCCTGAGGCCCCTTGTCCCGCAGCTCCCCCAGTGCAGCCTCGAGCGCCTTGCCCTGTGCTGTCAGCTGTGCCAGCACCTCGCCGTGGCGGGCAACACCGGCCAGAGCCTCGTGCGCCTCGCCCTTCACGCAGGCAATGTCCTCCGCCACCTTAGCCAGGGCCTGACCGTTGTTCCCCCAAACCTCGCCTGACTGGACAGCATGACTGACCGAAGAAACAGCATCTGGTGCTGACTCGACCAGCAGCTCTGCCCTCGCTGGCTGTTCGTGCTCCTTGCACGGGCCGTCGGCTGGCTTCCCTGGCTCGGCACTGCTGCCCACAGTTGCTGGCAAGTCACCCTTTGTAGGTGTGCTCGAGCTGCCCAAGCCCTGTGCCTGGGCCCCGGGGTCGCTGTCTGAACTGTAGTGCAGCGTGAGGGTGCTGGGCATCACAGGCAGCTCCAGCTGGTCGACGCTGCGGCCTGCGCCATTGAAACCCTTGTTGTCGTCGCTAGCTTGGCGATTGCGTACGGGGTCGCTGGTCAACGAGGCGAGGGCATGCTCCGACGACCAGCGCATCGGGGAGGGAGACCGGTTGAGGCGGGGCTGGAACGCGAAGGAGGGCTCCGAAAAGCCAACGCGGCTCAAGCTGGACGAGGGGCTGTACGGCACTGACTCTTGCAATGAGCCGCAGCGCCGCAATGAGCCTCTGTGGTGTGGCACGGTTGTCAGTGCCTGCCGGAGTTGTTCCGCGTCGGACTGCAGTGACCTCACTGCCGCACTTAGCTTCTCGACTGCGGCCGACTGCTGCCCGGAACTTGCTGTTGAATCAGCAGCATCCAGCTTCAATTGCGCGACGTCCACTTGCAGCTGGTCGGTGTCTGCCTTAATCAGCATCACCTCCGTGCGACGCTGCTCCGACTCATCCCACAGGTGCTGGCCTTGCGCGGCGAGGTGAACGCTGTCGGCCCTCAGCTGGTCGGCAGTGTCCTTAAAGTACTGGAGGTCTGCGGCCGCCGCGTCCGCTGCTGCCTGAGCCTTCTGGACGCCCTGCTTCGTGTGCTCAATGTCTGTTTGCAGCCCAGCCACTTCCTGCTGGACGATGGCGATGTCCGCCGTGACACCTGCCGCTGCCGCCTTGCTGTCTTCTGCTTCCGCCTTGGCCTTGCCCACGTCGCCCTGCAACTGGCTGAGCTCAGCCAGGCACCTGGCGACATCTGCCTGCACTGCCTGCAGCTGCTGCACCAGAGGTGGCTCTGAGGGTTGAGCCAGCTGCTGACGGACTGTTGCTTCCAAGTGTGCCACCGCATTATACAATTCCTGAGTTGGTTGGGCCTCAGTACTGACCACGCTGTCCGTCAACAAGGCACTGCCCTGAAGCTCCTTCACCACGCCCTGCAGCTGCTCCAGCTCCTGCTTGCTGCTTGACCACTCTGTCTCCCATTGCTGCACCTTAGCAGCAACTGCTGTCAGGGAGGCGCTGAGTGCCAGGAGCTGCTGCTCGTGCTGCTGCTGCTGCTCCTGCAGCTGCTGCACCTCGCTGCCAGGACCAGCTGCAAGGCACGGCTCTGGAGGGGGTGCCTGTTGTGTCACCTCGTTCTCCACCTTGACTGCGGCCTGGCTAGTTGCAGCATCCACCAGTGCGTGGGTCGCCGCAGAGTCCTCCGCCCGCCCCTGCTCCCACACCTGCACATGCTGAGCCAGCGCCAGCTTCAGCTCTGACACCGCTGCTGCCAGTGTCGCTTCCTGGGCCAGCGTCAATGCCTCCAACTTGCTCACTTGCTCCTGCACAACGTGGAGCTGGTCCTGGCAAGCTGCCTGGCCCTCTGCAGTGCCTGCTGCCTGCACCTTGAGGGCATGCAGCTGAGATTGGAAGCCGGCATGCACCTCAACCGCCTGGGTTTCAGCCCCACTGAGTTGGGCCAGCAGGGCGGCCTGGGCAGCAGCACCCTCACCCACCAGGGCCTTCACAGAGGCCAGCTCACTGGCGAGGTCAGGGGAGGTGTCGGAGACTGTGGCAGGGGGGCTGGTAGTCAGGGCCTGGAGCTGGGCTTGAAGCTCTGCGACAGCAGCGTCCTGGGCGCTGACAGAAGCCTGCAGGGCCTGTAGTGCTGCTGGGTCCACCTCGTGCTGCTGCTGCTGCTGCTGCTGCTGTGGAGGCTGCTCAGCTGCTGCAGGTGTTGATGCCATTTGCAGCAGCTTGGAGTCGTGGAGGGCGGCAACCTGCTGCAGCGCTTGCACCATGGCCCGGAGCTCTGTCAGACTCTCCTCCCAGCCGGGCCCAGACTCTGGACGACTTTCAGCGCCATGCCGCTCCTGCTCCTGCAGCTCCTGTGCAGCTGCGGCAGGAACGAGGGCAGGAGGGGCAGGAGGGGAGGAGGGAGCAGCAGCAGCTCGCAGCTGTTGGATGGAGGTTTCCAGCACAGCCCCCAGCTCTTGGGCAGCTGCTGCCTGCTTTTCCGCCACAGCCAGCCTCTGCTCAATAGCAGCCAGGCTGTCCGCCCACTGTTTGACATCAGCATGAATGGCTTGCAGCTCGGACTGCTGCGACGCCATGGCAGCAGAGGCAGTGGCCGCAGCAGCTTCCGCAGCGGCATGTTGTGCGGCAACATAATCAGTTGCTGCGGCAGCTGCAACAGCCGCAGCCGCGGAAGCTGCAGAGCTGGCAGCGGACTTCACCGCTTCGTCCGCAGCCTTGGCCAAGCGGCCTGCGCCTGCTGCCGCATCGAGCGCCTGGGACGCGGCAGCTGACGCCGTTGCTGCCGAGTCCGCGGCGCTCTTGGCCGTCTTTCTTACCTCACCCATGAACCCAGCAGCCTCTGCAGACATCGCAGCTTGCGCGGCTTTTGCTTCCGCAGCAGCTGCCTGCGCTGCCATCAGCGCTGCTTGAGTGCTGTCCAGCACAGCGACAGAGCGCTCGGCAGCAGGCGTCACTTCAGGTGCTGACCCGGTCAGTGCCTCACTAGCGGGGACCTGACTGGCGGAGTCATGCTGCGCCGACAACAGCTGCAAGGCTGAGCTCAGCCGGTCACACTCCGCACTCAGCCGCGCTAGTCTGTCAGAGTCGCCGCGCTGAGCCTGCTGCAGCTGTGCTTGTTGCTCGAGTAACGTCGCGAGTTGGGCATGAGCCTGCGCTTGCACCTGCGCCTGGCTGGCAGCAGCGGCGTTGTTGACAGCGTGTATGGAACCGGCCATTTGGCCCACCTCCTGCTGCACTGTGCTCAAGCCCTGGCAGCAAGCCTGCACCGTGGCCTCTGTGTATGCCTGCCTGCCCGACAGCACGGCCTGAGCTGCCTCCACAGCCGCCAACTGGCTGCTCAGCTGCTGCAGCGCCAGGTCAGCAGCGGCAGTAGGGAGGCTGCTAGGGGTAGAGGTGGGCCCCTGGGCTGCAAGGCTCTCAGCATCAGCGCTCTGCAGCAGTGGCTGTGCAGCCTGGTGATGGTGATAGCCAGGAGTAGTGGTCGCCACCTGCAATGCCGCCTGCACAGCTGCCTGCACTTGCTGCTGCATTCGGGAGTCCAGCAGCTGCTGCACCAGTTGGGTCACACACTGCTGCACAGCCGCCAGCGGCAGCGTTGCTTCAGCATCAGACCCTGCCGCAGCAGGGGCCTGCTGCGGGTGCTGTACATCCGTTAGCCGCTCAGGCCCATTCTCCCCAGGTGGAGGTTCCAAGCCCGACTGCTCTGTGTTGCAGGCCTTTGCTAATCCTGCCGCTTCGGGCCCACCATCGGCACTGGTTGTTTCTTCGTGCCCTTGCCCCTGCTGCAGCGGACCCTGCGATGCCTGTGCGGCCTGCGACTGCACCGCCTTAATCACAGTCACCGGCGCCACCGCCCGCACCGCCTGCAGCTCATGTGTCAGGGAATGCAGCGCTGCCGCCAGGCCTCGAGTTCGAGCGTCGAGGGCCAGCAGCCGCTGCTCCATGCTGCCCATGTGGGTGTCAGGGGTGCCTACCTCTGCAGCTTCCAGTGGGGGCACCTCACCACCAGGCGGAGTCAGGGCTGGGCAGGAGAAGGATGGTGAGGGGCTGGTGCCTGCTGCTGGGTAGCATGTGTCAGCATCGGCCTGGTCTGTGGCGAGGGTGGTGGTGATGGTGGCAGGGTGTAAAAGTGCTTGGGTGGTGTGATGAGCCAGGGTGTTGGAAGGTGGTGGGGAGGAGGCCAGATCTTGGGTAGTGGTGCCCGGCCCAGGTGGCAGCGGCCCTCGTTGTACCTTCGCGTTGCTGCCGACACGGGGCACGGTAATGTTCGCGGGGCCATGCCGCCCAGGGCTGCGAGCAACCGAGCGTGGGGCTGGCTGCATGCCAGGCGAGGTCTGGCCCCCCGCCGGCGCCATCAGGGCTCTGGTGCTGCGCTCCGGAGACAGAGCATGCGGTTCTTGGAGCTGCATGGCAGGCAGGGGGAAGGCTGCTGCTGGGCCCCCGCGAGCTTTGCCGCTGAGTGCCTTCCCTCCAGTAGGTAGCTCCTGCCAGGTGACGCCCACATAAGCCTCGAGGGCGTGCAGCCGCTCAAGCAGCAGCTGAGCCCATGACGATGACGGGCCGTTTAAGGCCAGCCCCGCAAGCGGCATTGCCGCTGAGCCTTTCTTGGTCAGGCCTGGCACCTTGCTGACTGGGCCCCCCAGCCCGGTCACCCCTGGGTTGAGGAGCTCCTCCACACCCACTGGGGGCAGCACCACACCGCTCGTGCGGGTCGGGATGGTCTGGGGCTCAGTGGGCGTGAAGCTAGCGCGGCTGCTGAGGCTGAGGCCCCTGGCGGCTGGCTGGGTGTCGGGAGAACAGCCAAGACCCGGGCTTTGCTGGCCCGGTGAGCTGACCCGTGGCACTGGCCAGGCCTGCGGGCAAGGTGGTGGGGAGTTCAGGGCCGGGAGGATGAGCTGGGCGGCAGAGGAGGTGGCTGGGGGGTAGGGGGAGGGGACAGGCGTGGGTCTGGGTGGAAGTGTGGGGTAGGGGGGGCTGCCAGCTGGGTCAAAGCCAGACAAGGAGCGCGAGCGGGGGCGGGGGCGGGGCATCAGGGGCGGGGATGGGGGCGGCACCCGCTGTGGCTCTGTGGTGTCAGCCCTCAACATTTGTCGGGGAGGCCGCAGGGCGGTGGCTGGCTGCTGCTGCGCCAATGCATCCGCCCCTTGCTCCTGCTGCTGCCCCGGGTGCCAGCCCCCGCTCACCTGCAGGTCTGACTTTGGTGCAGCCTGTGCTGGCGGTGGACTGGGATGCAGAGCAGCAGGCACCGGCTGTGAGGGGGAGGGCTGCGGGGGGGGCGAGGGCCTGAGGAGGACTGGCTGACGGCTGCTGGCAGCTGCCAGGGGAGGTGTGGAGGGCTGGGGCCCACCCCTGGGCTCTTGTTCACCAGACCCACCCTTGCCTCTTGCCATGCCCTCCCTGTCCACTGGTGGCTGCCTGGGGCTGGTGGCCGGGCCCAGGCCGGGGCTGGGATCAACCCAGAAGGTGGCTGGTGGGCTTGGCATGGGTGCTGGCACAGGGACATCTGCGGCGCTGGCTCCAGCCTGGGACGGTCCAGGTGGTGGGATACCTGGCCGGCTCAGGTTTGCAAAACGTATGCGATGGCCAGCGGCAGCGGAGGTGGCGGTGGCGCTGTCGTCTGATGGGTGAGTGGATGGTGTGGGGTGAGCCAGCCGGGGTGCGCTGCCTTTGCCTGGCAGCACGCTGTGCCTGCTGGTCAGGCCTGAAGAGCCCACTGCGGCAGGGACAGTGAAGGGGCGCAGCTGGGGGTCGGCGAAGGCTGAGGTGGGGTGTCCGTCCTCCTCCGCATCATACTCAGTGGCGTAGGTGGAACTAGGCTGCACGGAGGGCACCCGCACAGGCCCCACCAGGGCATGCGCCTGGGCAGCGCCTTGCATGCTCCAGGGGCGCTGCGAGGAGGTGGCAGCGGCAGGGCCATCAGGGGTAGGGGCAGCGAGCAGCAGCAGGGATGTGCAGGTTTCAGTGTGTGAGGGAGGTGAGCGTGGAGGGGTGGCTGGGAGGGGTGGCTGGGGCAGGGATGGATACCTTGCCGGGCAAGAGAGGTTGAGGTAGGTTGAGGCCTCTTGCCCCCTGACCTGTGTCATACCCCGTCTGCTGCCCCAGCCCTCACAGCCCTCCTACGCCGCAACCCAGAGTGTGACCTAGCTCCCTGATCTGGCCTGTGTCCCTCCCCTCACCGTGATGGCCAGGTCAGCGATGCAGGAGTAAAGGTGGTCGGGGGCCATGTGGGCTTCACTGCTCACTGCAGCCATGGCCTGTGTGCGTCAGCCCATGCAGCATCACACCAGTCATAACCCATGCGTCACCACACACACCCACACTGCCTTGAGGTGCCTAAGGGCACAGGGAGGGTTGCAGCTCGGCTGATGCCATGCTGGGCCGTCAGAAGTGGGTGCTGTGGACTGCATCACGCCAACAGCTGCGCAGCCGGCACATGACACCACCCTGCCTGTTGAGCTCGCCAACGCTGAACAGGTGAAGGCCATATGCAGGGGCAAGGCTATCCCGCCATGCAGGGCCGCTAGGCGACTGCAGCATGCCTACCACAGAATGGTGGTGTGGCGAGCATGGCAAATCATCCATGTGTTTGCAGGCCTGTCGGTTGTCTGAAGGCCAGCCATTCCCTGACAGCTGGCAGCAAACCAGGCAACAGCTGCACACCTGTAAGAAGGTGCCAAACGTCAGCGTGGCTGACCCCAATGGACGGTAGCTGGAGTGGATGATTCCTAAGATGGAAGGGGTTATGGGTCCTGTAGGTGCATACGCATGGATGATGTCATCTGTCACAGAACTGCAGCTGCTGGCTGGTTGGGGGCTAGCTTGCTGCAGGTACACCAGTTGCTCACCAGCTGGCGCCAGTAGCTGCATATCAGCTACCATCCTTGCAAGCTGTGGCTGTGTCATCTTGGGAGTGCCAGAGTGCACCACCACATGGGCGCGGGCCTTGCTTGTTGCAAGTCGGCAGTAGTCCACGTACGCATGGTACAGTGAGTGCCCGAACTGCGTAAGGTCGACCGCCTCTGCAATAGGCTGCACCTCTGCACCATCTGCATATGCCTTTGATGCCGACGAAATCATTGCGGCAGGGTACAAGGGCAAATGAGGCGATGCAGTAACATGTTGATGCGAAAATGTACGTCGAGCTGCCTGCGGAATGGCAGCTCAGTGAAACGAGAGTCGACAGTCGTGCTGGCAGTCGCAGTTGGCATCGGGAGCGTTGGTGCTTTTGGCCGTTGTGAACATTTGCATGGAAGTTGGGCGGTGCAGGTTTTCCGCCCAAGCAAAGGCATGCCAGGCACACTCTGGAATGGTAATATATTATCTAGTGTGCTGGCTGCGTAATCTTTTGTCAGCTTCAATGGGGTTTGATGAGACAGAGTAATCGGCGTAATGTCCTCTGTGCTTGCCACAATCCTCCAAGTGCTTGCTTGTGCCGCATTCTGATTGGGGTTTCCCGCAACTATTTCATGCCGCGCATGTAGAATGCCTGCTGTTGACCAGCCAGCACATTATTCCCCTGCTATGGGCAGAGGCTGTGTTATCTGTAATCCGAGCTGTTGTTCCCTATACACCTCCCCCCTTGCCGGTACCAATACACCTCCCCCCTTGCGAGAGTCAGGCGATCGATGTTGGCATGAAACACATGTTCTGATGTAAACGAGTTAAAACAACATCTTCAGCATTGCCTACTGTGCTACAGGCTGCTGGGCCTGGGCCTTGGGTGCTCGGTCTCGCAGCTTCTTGAAACCCAATGATGGGTACTCTTTGCCCTTGGCAGGATGCCTTGCTCGGTGTGGCCACCTGCACAGCTCCAGTGGGCGCCATTTGCTCTCCCCAATTCGCTGGAGGTTGAGGGCTGCGTTGCAGTCCCTGTCCACCCATCTGCCAAGGTCCCCAGGGGTAGCCTGGTGCAACCAAGGGCACCACATGAGCCCACGCACTGGCGCCTCGAACCGCTTGCTCCAGGCTAACCACAACAAGCGGTTCTGCACCTGACCTGCTGGGGGCTCCCAGCCTTCAAGCCTGGTGGGCTTGCTGCGGTCCAGCTCCTCCTCACAGGGCTGTGGGCTGTTCATAGCTGAGCTGACCCTGCTGGTGCGGAACTCATCCACTGTCACCACCTTGCCTGGCACCCTGTCGGTTGGCTTGCCGCTGTTGGGCTCTTCGGGCTCATCCGCGCCCTTGCGCTTCTTGCCCTTCATCGCGCAGTAGACGGCACTTCGCGACTGTCTCCCTCTCACGACTCTCACTCAACTCGGTGGCAAACGTAAAGGACGCCGACATAATGGACAGCCTGCCAGCCAGGCGCCTTCAGTCCTTTGCATTAATAAGCTGAGTCCATGTGCAAATGCGTGTAGTAGCTCACACGGAGGGAGCCAGCCTCCGTCAACCACTTATTCCCCACACAGTACGTCACATGATGTCGAGGGGTCTTCAGGGACAAGGCAACCACCTCGCTTGCTATCAAGCACCACAGCCTGGTGTCATGCTTGCGGCTAGTGGCAGTGCAATGTCTAGGAGCAGCACAGGAGCTGCTGCCACCACCTTGTGCTACACTGTCTGTGCTCATGCCCATGCGCTTATGTAACCAGGGCTGTCCTGGTGAATGTGCCCATGTGCTTGCCATTGTCCCAGCCGAGGTGTAGTGGCCAGCCTGGCTAGTCTCTCCTCAGGTCGCATCAGCTTGCCTCAGGCAGGGGCAGTGACAGCAAGTGGAGGGTCAGCCTCCCTCCCCGCTGCTGCAGGGGAGTCAGAGGCAGGGGCAGCAGCAGCAGCAGCAGCAGGGGGTGGAGCCGGGGCAGGGGCTGGGCCCTTCTCTTCCTCCCCAGTGCCCGTTGCCCGCTTGCTGCCTGGCTGGGTGGAAGGCGCGGGGGACAGCGTGGGAGTGACCTGGCTGTTGCTCAGGATGGGGCGCCGGTTGGGCATGAGGCCCGAGATCCGCAGGTTCTGGTCCGTTGCTGCCGCCACTAACCGTGCCTGCGTGACCCCATGCAACACACGCCATGCAGCAGCAGCAGACGAGGTGTAGGGGGAAGGGTCGCTGTTTTGACCAGGCAGGGTGGCCCATTGGGGGGTGGAACAGCCTAAGAGACAACCCTAATAGGGAAAGGGTCCTGACTGCTAGGTGCCGGCTAGGTACCTGGGTGGCCATGCTGCCTGCAGCCTGATGCTGTGCGATCCGAATACACTGAGCAGGTTGGTGGTTGCGCCGCTCCCTAGCCCCTGGTGGGGGTGCCCTAGGCCAGCAGCGCCTGATGCAGTGTGTGGTGGGACGGGGCAGACAGCGCCATCCCAGCCAGTCAGCTCGCGCAGCCGCCAGCAACTTCCACCAGCTACCTAGTCACACCTAGTCACACCTGCAGTCCCCTGCCTCATACAGTGTGTAATGAGGTGTGACTAGCTCTGCCAAGCTGCCAGCCAGCATCATTGATGGCCAGCCTGTCAGTTGGTTATTGACCAGCCAGTTGGTTAGTCCATCACCCCAGCCACAGGCTGAGCTCTGGACGGAGCAGCCGGCAGCATCAGGCCCACCTGCATATCTGGGATGCGCAGCAGGTCGGAGATGAGCATGCGACCCCGCACTGCCAGCAGGTGGGTCTCCTCCACCTTGGCGGCCAGCACCCTGGCCAGGCCCCAGGCCACGCCTGCCTCCACAGCCCGCCCCTTAGCCTTGGAGTCTGCGGCCGCGGGGAGGGTGAGGCAGTTGGTAGGGCATGGGGAGGCAGGCGGCAGGGCAGGGCAATGCAGGGATGAGACCAGCACAGAGTTAGGGTTTGCGGTCAGGGTCTAGAATGCAGGGTCTAGGGTTTGGAATTCGAGGTTAGGGTTATTGTTGAGGTTAGGGTTTAGAATGGGATTCAGGGTTGGAGGCACTTTACCGGTGAGCATGACGTTGTGCAGGGCGCCCATGCAATGCTCCATGATAGCTTCCAGGGGAGCCACTCGCATGAGTGCCACCAGCGCCTCCACCCCCCCGGCCTCCCTGATGGTGCGCCGGTTGCTGGAGTCAGCGGCCAGGTTCATCACCAGCTGCACTGCCTTGCCGGTGTTTGGCCGCGCGGTGTCGCAGCGGGATATAAGCCTGGGCGGCACAGGGCAGCGGGAGGGGTGGCAGGGGCAGCGGGAGGGGTGACAGCGGCAGGGGTGGGAGGGAGAGCGGCAGGGGTGGCAGTGGCAGGGGTGGCAGGGGCAGCGGCAGGGGTGGCAGTGGAAGGGGGGGAGGGGGAGGGGGCAGTGGCCGTGGTGACAACGGTGGAGTGGTGGAGGGTTCTGCCGCCATGCCACTGCGCACAGCTGGCATGGGGCTGTTGCCACAGCAGGACGTGAGTGCCAGGGGGGTTGTCAGGCCCTTCAGCCTACCATGGCGTGCTCCACTCACTCCCAAGCCACAAAGTGCAAAGTGCCATGACCTGGCCATGATCAGGCTCTGCCGCCACCCCTGGTCTGCACCCCTTCACCCCTTGTTGCCTAGGCATGCTGAGCACAGCGCTCCTGGCTGCTGCTGCTGGGCACTGATGCTGGCCTTTGGGTGTGTGTGTACAGCGATGCTGCTGTTGCTTTAAGGTGGTTGGAATGACCCAGGGAATGACCCAGGGTCCAGCCTGGCAAGCAGTGCTGGGTTGAATTGAGGCTCGCCGCAACACCCAGCTGCGGGCGGCCAGCGCAGCCTCCAGCAGCTCCAGCTGCAGCACCTGACAGCAGCCAGCACAGCCGACACCACCCTACTGTGCTGCCACACTGCCACCTTGTACGCAGTGCTGGAGGAGCACCCAGGCTGCAAACTGGGTAGGGAAGGTACTGGACAGCTGCTGCCTCACTGCCAGAGTTAGCTGAGTAACAGCCTGCATGGCCCACTGTGGCTCATGCCCGTCTCCTCCATCATGACTAAGAAGCTGGACAGGCAGAGGGGCATGGTCGTGGAAGTCATGATGATGACAGTCGTGATCATGACAGCGGAATAGTCATGGAAGCTGAGTTGCAGGCAGCCCACAACACCAGCAGGGTGGATACTCCAGGCGATCAGGTGGAGCTTGACCTGCTCCCCAATAGCAAGGACAAGGGCCAAGCAGCCAGGCCCGCTCCTAACCCATCCAAGCCCCTGCTCCCCGACACCAAGCAAAGCCCACGGCCTAGCTGATAGCTGCATTGAGATTGAAGCCCAGCGCTTGCTAGCCAACAGATGGGGATGAGCTGGTGGCCCCCCTCAAAGCTGAGTGGCCTGCTTTGCCTGTTCAGGCAAGGAAACTTGGACCTGGATTGCATGAAGCTGCACGACATCGCAAAAGGGGCAGCAGCCTGGAGCTCGGCAGCGTGCACTAGGCACCGTCTAAACTAGCATAACTACTGCTAGCATGCATTCAAACACATGACCCACGCCACCATGGGGTTGTTGCCCCTTACGGGAGATCAGGCAATACTCGTGCAGCAGGAAGGGAATCGTTGCCAGCGCCCAAACTTAGGGTCGTGAGAGTGAGGAGGGTTACAGTGCTGTGTTGCTGAGAGTGACGAAGCCACTCTATCACTCACTTGATGAGGGGCTCAGCACCTCCTAGCATCACAATGCGCTGCCTGCCCTCTGGCACCAGTGCCATAGTCGCCATAGCTCCCATAGCTGCACTGGCCAAAGGTGTGCCCGGCCCTTCCTCAACAATGTGGATTAGTTCGGGTAGGATGGGGGAGTTAATGATGTCAAGCGGGTGGGCCTTGGCAAGCTTCTTGATGCGCTCACATGCACCTAGTGCAAGCATACTGGTTTTCACCTGGAATGCATGTTAAGGTGTCCATGGTTACATGTGTGTAGCATGCAGAGCTTCAGCTTTACTGCCAACCACCTTCAACAACCCCACAATCTCCAAGATGGTGTTCTTGTCCGGCTTCTCCAGGATGGAGTAGGAAGCATCCATTGGCTCAGACACCACATATGCAGACTCCATCATTTGCTCCTCCATCTCCTCTTAGCTCCGTAAGCGAAACAGACGAAGTGCAAGGGGCCGTGCAGGCAAGGCAAAGCTACTGACGACTCGAAGAGGCATCTTCGACTTCGAAGATGGTGGGCTTCGGTGCCCACCTTGAGTCGCAGCTCATGAGCCTGCAGCACTGCATTTAAGTAGTCTAAGTTTAAGGCCATAGCGAATAGTTTATTTTGGTGTAGCATGAGGGGTTCAGGAGTTGGCTGGGTAGTTTGGAGCGGGGTGACTTGCTGACGGTGAATGCAGAAAAGAATGCTGGTATCAGCTAGTGGCAAGTTTAGCGGCATATTGACAGTGACAACAGTGGTAGAGGTGCAACCTGCAGTATCAATCACTAGTTTACCAACCTGTAGCCTCAGCTGGAGCCGCGGCACGGTTCCCTGCTCCTATTGATGCTTATGTAACGATGCCAAACAGGTTGAACTGGTTGGCATTGTTATGTCAAACCATCGGCACGTTAACTATGTGGTCATCCAAGCTACCAGATATTCAAAATGCCTGAAGGACTGCCACTAAACCAGCCAGGCATGGCATCCACAGTTCAGCGCTTTACATTCAAACGATTTGTGCGACGGAAATGGCTTCAAGCAAGTGATGGCAAGTGGTGCATGCGACCAGGTGCGACGGATGATACCAACCTCTTTGCTGCTTGTGCCTGCATGCACGCACATTTGTAAAGTGAAGAACGCCGGTTCCTTTTGCGCAGAGACTAGTGCAGGAGCGCAAAAACTGGCGACGAGATCGACCTTTTGGGTAAGTGGCATTGCTGGCTAGCTCCTCAAACAACTCAGCAGTGTTACATCTGGCCTGAGCTTGTTGCTTGTTGCTTCCTTCGTGCTGGACGCAGCTTTGTGGCCAAGCCTCACACCCGGCCTGATGGTGTGCCTGCCAGCCATGTGCATGCCTCAACAGGCCCCTCAATAGTCACTGCAACGCCAGCATGGCTGTGAGCCGTGTGGCGGTCTGCAGGCTCGTGCGACTTGAGGTTGTGGGAGTGCGCAGTACCAGGCCCAGAGGGGTCGGATTGGGCGGGAGGGTTGTACCCCCTGACCCTGGCATTTGGCGATGATTACCCAGCAGCTGCCCCCACAGCCCGCTTTGAACCCGGGGTGAGGCTGCCACTCAGTACCCTTCACCCAGCAGCTGCTCGCCACCTTCCAGTCCATTGCCTCAACCCGTGGAACCCGGCAGCCGACCACCACATTTGGCACTATTGACACTTTGTTGCATCGTGTCTGCAGCCTTGTGCTAGCAACCGATGTGTCTACAAATGTCGGGTTTGCTACCACCGGGTGCCAGGCGCCTGGCCTGAAGGCTGTGCAGCAGCAGAGTGTGATGTGGTATCGCTGTGCAGCTGAGGTCCAGCTTGACCTTCAGGGGCGGGTCAGCCACACAGTCAGCCACACAGACCATGAGGCTCGCAGGAGGAGGGTTATTAGACGCAAACCCTGTGCAGAGTGTCACGAAGCAAGCAATACCTCTGACCCTAACCCAGCACTCCATGCAGCCAACATCTCTGCGTAGCATGTGCATACTGGAGCTCCAACCCTTTCTCCAGTCCCGCACCTCCTTGTGCTGCGCACTGCAGCTGCTGCACCCCAATGTGTACCCGGATGGCAAGGTGTGCCTGTCTATCCTGAACGATGACCCGGACATGGGTGGGCAGTGGGCGCCTAGCGTCAGCATCAAGCAGGTGCGCTGGGCTGGTGAGCTGGCTGGCTGGCAGCAGGTGCAGCCCTGGCTATTCTTGCAACAGGCCTCACAGCCCCCTTGTCCCTCACTAGGGTCCCCATCTGAGCTCCGGTTAAAAGGGAAAGTGAGGTTTACAACCCTTTTGTCCCTCACTAGGGCCTCCATTTGAGCCAGATCAGAAGTACCTACTAGCAGCCACTAGCAGCCACTAGCAGCCACTAACTAGACCCGACTCAAACAGTGTTATTGGGCTGTGTGGAGTAAACCCAGTGCACATGGCACATGAGCCGCCTACCACCTACACTATTGCCTGACCCGAGGGCTATGATGTAGAGTTGGCATGACAAAACATGCACTAATTGCAAGCTGATGACAGCTCAAATGGGGGGGCACACATTACTGTGCCTCAGCAGGCTCCTGCTGCTGCTCCTGGGCCTTGGGTGGCTTGTCTCGCACCCGCTTGTAGCCCAGGCCAGGGTACTCCTTGCCCTTGGCTGGCAGCTTCCCCTGCTCTGGCCAGTAGCACAGCTTCAGTGGACGCCACCTGCTCTCCCCAATGCGCTGCATGTTCAATGCTGCATTGCAGTCCCTGTCCAGCCACCTGCCTGGCTGTGGTGCTGGCTTGGCCTTGGCAGCCTTGCCCTTGCCCTTGCCCTTGGTGGGCTCAGCTGCCGGCTTGCTGCGCTTGGCTGGAGGGGGAGTGCTGGGCCCTGGGTCTGAGGCTGCTGGCTGTGTGGCAGCCTGGCTGCTGCGTGGGGCCTGTGGGGGCCTGCGGGGGGCAACTACAGGGCACCACATCAGGCCCCGCACTGGCTGGCCACGCTCCTGGCTCCAGGCTGGGCGCGCCAGGCGGGGTTCCACCTGCCCTGCTGGGGGCTTCCAGTCTGCAGGCCTGGTGGCACTGAGTGTGTTCAGCTCCACCTCACAGGGCTGCTTGCCATTCACTGCTGAGCTGACCCGGCTGGTGCGGTGCTCATCCACAAGCACCACCCTGCCCCGCAGCTGGCCTGCGCCCCTGGGCCTGCACACCACCTTGCGGCAAGCACGCAACACCGCGTCAGCGCCCCACCCACCCCCAGTGCCAATGGTAGCTGCACCAAAGAACACCACCAGCTGCTTGGCACACCCATGGCGCTTCATGGACACCTCCGCCATGTCCTCCTCCAACTGCAGCCATGCACACAAGCCCTTACCCTCCCTCCCTCACACCAACCCACCCACCCACCATCCCGACGATCCTGTCGTTGCTTGCCTTGGGCGGAACGAGACGCTGCGATGGAAACCGAGAGGAGCGACGGGTTATCACACAGCGCGTAACTCACGGATCTCACAGTCGGCTGGGGACACGCACCTTTCTGTTTCTTTCCCGGGTCCTTCTTGTGCTTCTTCTTAGCCATCACGTGATGCGCAGTGCGACGGGCGGTGGCCTCTGCAAGCAACTTGGGTTTCCCGTGAAAATACACGGTTGTGTGACGCTTTAGCAGCGGCCAAGGTATACAACCACGCTAGCTGTGGTTGGGTGAATTGAGGAAATGAATGGCAGCCATAAACAATATAAAATTCGGCACTCCCTTACCCAGCCCCTGGTGTTGGGTAAGCTAGAATACCTCAGGCCTCACAGCCGCGCTTGCTGGCTGTGGGAGCACCTCCGGCTGGCCTCGTACAGGCCTCACAGCCGTGCTTGCTGGCTGGGCAGCTGTGCTGCGCCCTGTACATGCCCGTGAGGTCTGCCTTGCAGCACCTCCCCCAGCGCGCCCAACGCAAAGGCAGACGCTGTGTGGAGTAAACCACCTCCCACCTCCCATTCCTTCCACCTACACCCTTGCCTGACCCCTGTGACAGGGCTGTGGCCCACAACTGGCATGACAAACAGGCTTTAATGCAAGCTGACAGCAGTAGTGAAGGGCCCCCTGGCACACACTACTGCTGACTGCTGGCTGTGAGGGTGCTGGCTGGGCCTGTCTGGCAGCCTGACAGCATGCCTCTCAAGCTGGTCCTACCCGCCTGCTGCCACTCGCTTGCCTGCTGCCACTCCCTTGCCTGCCTGCTGCCCCTGCCAGGTGTTGAAGGGCATCCAAGAGCTGCTGGTCTCCCCGAATGACCTCTCCCCTGCACAGGTCTGTGTCTAGCTTGCTCTGTGCCCAGGAGTCTGCTGCTGCTTTGCTGGTCTGTGCCCCAGGGGTCAACACAGCACCCCCTACGCAACTAGGCTCATGGGGGCTATGTAGATACCAAGGTGGCCGCACCATGCGCTGCCAGTCCCTGCCTGCACCCAGCAGCAGTGCATGCGGCACATGCCCGGCTGTGCTGGGTCTGGGCTGCAGCTGTAGTAGGTCCTTGCTTTGCCATGGCAGCGCACTGCACACCTTCCCTCCCCCTAACCCGAGCCCCTTCCCTCCTCCATGGAGCTGATGCATGGCGTGTATGGCAGGACTGGATGCACCTTGCTTCATTAATGATCGGGGTTAACCCGGCCTAACCCCCTGACCAGGCTAGCGGCTGGGTGGTGTACAGCAGCAACATTTACTTCACCAACAACTACTGCCTGTGGACAACTGCCTGCTGCAAGGCCTGAGACCTGCTCCTAGCTGCTGCTGCTGCTGTGCATTGTAGGTGGAGGCGTGGGAGCTACACACGCATCGACCTGCTGAGTACAGGCGGTGAGTGGGAGGCAGACAATGTTTGTCGGGTCACTTTGCCTGCATGGCGCAGCACTGGGTGCGCTGTTGCTGTTGGTCCACAGCCTTAGAGCCTGCCCACACTGTGCATCAACGGTCGCAGGAGAGTGCTGCAGCAGGCTAAGAAGTACGCGGCTCCCAAGTGACACAAGGCACTGCGCAACAAGGCTTCTGTATCAGAGGCTACTCTACCCATTGGCCACTTTCATAGTTATAGCTTGCTTCGCTCTTTATCTGCTGCTTCGCTCCCTCGCCTTGCTGTGTCAATCATGTGTAACAGTGTTTGGTGTCTGGGTGTGAACTTGCCTGTCCTGCCCTGAAATCCGACTGACCCTGGTTAATGTTGTGTGTTGCACAGCGTCAGATGGGCATGCATGCAGGAACCAGTCATGATCTTGAGTAGCCAACACACAGCTCAACGTGAAGCAGGTTGACGAAACAAGAAAGTCGAATGTTTTAATACCTACGTGTTTGGCTGAGTATGTAGGTGCTGCACCTGTAGCTGATGTTGGAATTAGTGCACCTGCTGGGCCAAAGAACCCTGTAACGGGCACTGTAACTGGGGCTACTAATCCTCACTTGACGTGGTGGCCAGGTGCTGTAGCCGGGGTTGCCAATCCTCATTTGACGTGGGAGCTGTATAGAGCCGCCAAGCATCCAGAACGCTGTGAACAGTCAACTAAGCTGGTTAAAAAGCCCATCGTCACTTATGCAACACAACAGTGGACAGTGCCTGATTGTGCAAAAACTCCTGCTAGGATACAATGCGTGCGAAAGACAGCTCAAAGACAGTCCTGCCGTTCGTTGTGATAATCACACCACCCTCCCATATCACTCTAATTGGAAGGTATGCACATGTAGCCTCTTAACACCAAAGACCCAGTGATGAACAAGCGTATGCAGCTGCTTAGCACATCCATCAATGAAGCCATCATTTGAGACTTGCGAGGTGCACACCTAGCACTTGAACTCCATGAGCATGTTGTTCTCCGGAGCAAGGCCAATGCAAGCCCGCATCACATTCTCCAACATGGCGCGCTGCTTTGGCAGGGCGTTCACAACCGGGGTGCCATTGGGCACCAGCGGTGCCTTGGTCAGGTAGCTCAGCAGCACTGCCACCGGATGGAGGGAACGGAACTGAGGCTGCCCATCCTCACGCACCTGCAGTTGCACAATACAATCAACTCGCAAGCTGCATGAAGATCTGAGTGCTGCAGACGAGACCCGACATGAGGCCAGCAACCTACCCACCACCTGTCTTAGCAGTACTCACCACCTGTCTTAGCAGTTCTCACCTCAATACGGGTGATGAGCTCTGCCAGCAGCACCAGGTCAAGGATGATGGGAGCTGCTAGCAACGAGTCCTCACATGTGTTGTGAATTACCAGCGTGTTCTTTCCACCCCTGCAACAACATCAACAGTGTGCAGCATTGTCAGCAAGCACTCCCATACATGTGGCAGGCTGCCAGGTACATGGATTGACTTGATCATACTGCTGTAGTGACTGGTGATGTCACCCACATGAAGATCTCGCTGGTGTACTCGTCCATTGCTCGCTTGGAGTCTCCCACGTATGGAACATACTTGATGACAACACAGTGGTCTGGGTGCTCCCCAGGACCATACAACAAGCTGTTGCTGGCTACCATATCATCCACCACATTGCTCTTGCTGATCTCCTTACTTCTGAACGTCTGGGGTGCACTGAGGTTGCAGCCATCGTTGTTGCCAAGATGATTGTAGCTGACAATAGACACTGGCTTCAGGCCAGCGCCCACCAGGAAATCGACCAACACGCTCTTCAGCTTGGTTTGGCCACTCTTAAAGTCATCACCCCCAATCAGCACATTCCGTTCGACAGCGAGCTCAATAACACCTGAGCCACACAACATGCAGACAGCTGAAGGAAGCTGTAGGATGAGTGCAACAGGCAGCATCAATTAAGCACTGATAATGATTGCACTTGTGCTGTGCCCTTGAACCAAGGATGGGATGCTGATGCTACTGACCTGGCACAAAGGTGTTTTGAGGAGAGCCATTGACAAAGGGCACACCCTCCTCAATGCATGCAATCGCATACTGAGTGGAGGGGCTGATCTCAGCTTCATTTCGCTCAAGAGCGGCCATCAGATTGGCAGTAGTGTCATTCAGCCCCTCAACAACCTGCATGGAAAGCCAGTATGAGAAGCTCAGCCATTAAGGCCTGCTAGCTGCATTAATTAAAGCTGCGGGTGGGTTACAGTGTTGCACACCTGAGCATAGCGCTCGGTGTTTGCTGTCCACAGCACCACCACTTTGTCGACGCCGGTGGACTCCTTGAATGCGCGAATCTGTGAGCGGACGACCTGCACCTGTTCGGCTTTGGTGCCCTTGATGATGTTATCGGCGCGCTCCTCCTGATTAGCAGCGATGAACTCAGGGTCGTAGATGCCTGTGTATTAGGATGGGACATCGGAGCACATCGAGGCAGCGTGACCGTAAGAACAGGGCCATCTGCACTACTAATGGCTGTAGGAGATAGTGCTACGACCGCACCGGGCAGGGGCACCAAGTCACGCATGTGCGGGACCAGCTGCTGCTGAAGCGACCAGTCCAGGACCTGGGCACGTTCCATAGACTCGGCCATGTTCAGCCCCGAAATGTCCCAGCCACCCAGTACAATGTCGGTGGGCTCCACCATCGGCAACAGGGCTTTGAAAGGGGTATAAACCTCCTCTCCCTCATAGTTCCCCACGCGCACAGTGGAGGCCTGGGTCAACGAGCCCCAGAAGTTGGGCTTACGCAGGCCGTCCTTTGTCATCCAGGTGATGCCCCTGGAGAACATAACATGGTTATGAATGACTGGCTGCGTAGCCGCCCTGTGAGCTCGCGCCACTGACTCACAGCTTGTTTGCGAGGATGCCTGCTGTCAGCGTGGTGCCATTGTTGCCACCCCAGCCGACCAACATAACTCCCAGCTTGGGCACCTTGCGGTCGGTCCTAAACTCAAAAGTGGACGTAGTTGGCTTGACCACCCACTTGCCGTCATGCTGCTGCAGCTTAGTTGTATGGTAATCGTAGCGCGAAGTAATGTGCTCCTCGGAGTAAGTCACGGAGGGGGAGTCAACCTGGAAGTCGGTGATTAACATCTTGACAGGTGTGCGGCAACCAGTTCGGCCCGTGTGTCACAAGCATGCTGAAGACGCGCAGAAAACATTCATCTCACTCTCAGTTTGGCATGGCTGAATATTAGGGGTCGTTCAACGGCTTGTGGTTGTTCTGTGTCTTGGCTGTCTAAGCTGACGACACTCTTGCACTGCCTGATGTACAGTTAGCCACCCTGCGCGTCTGCCGCGGCACACCCCCACCCTAATTGCCGATTCCAGCGGTGTCACACTATATCATCCCTGTTTAGTGTCGTGAGTGGCTTGTTTTCAGCTGCCTATCATGCTGATGCTGCAGTCTGCTTTTGGCAGGGTTCTGCGCTCTTGACTGCTGCCTGCTATCCGTGTCCATGTTAAACCCAAGCTGCAATGCGTTGCTGATCGCACACGAGGCACAACTGCAGTGCTTCACTTACGGGCGCCTTAATGCTTACTCTTGTAAACGGCGCATTTGTATGCAAAGCGCGCTGCTGCCCCTGAGGACCCACCTAGCTAGCAGCCCCCTTGTCCCCCACTAGGGCCTCCATTTGAGCCGGATCAGAAGTACCTACTAGCAGCCACTAGCAGCCACTAGCAGCCACTAACTAGACCCGACTCAAACAGTGTTATTGGGCTGTGTGGAGTAAACCCAGTGCACATGGCACATGAGCCCGCCTACCACCTACACTATTGCCTGACCCGAGGGCTATGATGTAGAGTTGGCATGACAAAACATGCACTAATTGCAAGCTGATGACAGCTCAAATGGGGGGGCACACATTACTGTGCCTCAGCAGGCTCCTGCTGCTGCTCCTGGGCAGCCCCCTTGTCCCTCACAGGCTTGTTGGCCTCCTCTATCAGGTCCGCCACATGGCCCTTGTCCAGTGTGGCGGCCTTCAGCTCCGAGCTGTGGGCGTTGATGCCATACCCACACGCCATCCTGATGAACAGCTGCGCCTCCTCCCCGCTCCAGCCTAGCTTGGCTCTGGCTGCCTTGGCGTACAGCTTGACAATGCGCTTTGCAGGTCAGGGACAGGTCAGGTCAGGTATAAGGTCAGGTCAGGTCAGGTCAGGTATAAGGTCAGGTCAGGTCAGGTCAGGTCAAGTATAAGGTCAGGTATCAGGTCAGGTCATGTCAAGTACAGGTCCAAGTCCGAGTAGTGCTGCTGCATGCTGACCGCCAGCTGCATGGAGTGTGCGTCGATGGTGTTGGCGTCACCCGCCAGGTTGATGCTGCCCAGCTCCTGCAGCTTGGCCAGCAGCGCCTGGTTGCTGGGGTCCTCAAAGACTGGCATGAGCATGGGGTGGCGGTGCTGCCCTTTGCGCACAAGGCGCCGCTGCAGCTGGTTGTAGCATGTCTTGAAGTTTGGGTTTGCGAAGAACTTGCAGAAGTCCTTGAGCTGCCTCATCATGACAGGGTCCTCGCAGTCAAGGGGCAAGGGAGGGCCAGTGGGTGCTGCGGGTTCAATGGCTGCCAGGCGGGGGCTGCAGCGCCTTTGGGGGGGTTGCCTGACTGGCTCGGGTTCTGACTCTGACTCTGAGTCAGACTGTGGCTCTGGCTCTGAGGCACAGTCTGACTCGGAGTCAGAGTCAGTGTCAAACTCCATGCTGGCAGGCTGGGCAGGTGCTGGCTGGGCAGGGGCCCGTGGGGGTAGTGGGGGTAAGGGGGGAGCATCAGGAGATTGGGGGGGCTGGACGGCTGGAGGCTGAGGGGCGCTGGGGGAGCCGGGGGTAGGGTAGCCCACTAGGCAGGTGAGAAAAATGCGCAATACAAACAGCGAAGCGATGAAGCGGAGCTGGGAGTGGATTTTAGCCCGCAGCCGGAGGTGCTCCCGCAGCTTGCGCCTCGTCTTCTTGCAGCCGCGTAGCACTGCGCCCTCGGGGACCTTGATCACCTGCAGCCAAGCACAATTGACATTTTTGACAGGCCATTTTGACAGGCCAAGACACAAGGCGGGGTCAACACAAACAGTGCGGGGACACATAAGGCGGGGCCGGCACCTGACGTCGACGCGTGGTCCAGCCATCCCGACGATCCTGTCGTTGCTTGCCTTGGGCGGAACGAGACGCTGCGATGGAACCAAGAGGAGCGACGGGTTATCACACAGCGCGTAACTCACGGATCTCACAGTCGGCTGGGGACACGCACCTTTCTGTTTCTTTCCCGGGTCCTTCTTGTGCTTCTTCTTAGCCATCACGCGATGCGCAGTGCGACGGGCGGTGGCCTCTTCAAGCAACTTGGGTTTACCGTGAAAAATACACGCTTGTGTGACGCTTTAGCAGCGGCTTGTAACCTAGCTGCATGACAGCTCAAATGGGGGGGCACACATTACTGTGCCTCAGCAGGCTCCTGCTGCTGCTCCTTGGCCTTGGGTGGCTTGTCTCGCAGCCGCTTGTAGCCCAGCCCTGGGTACTCTTGGCTGGCAGTCAGGTTAGACAAGCAAGGGGAAAATTGGGTACCATGCTGTTCTCCACATTCAGACCACCATTTGCTACCGCGGTTGCACCGCTAGCTTCAGCGTGCTAGAAAAGTTAGCGGCGTTGAAGCGCAGGCCCGCAGGCTGAACATGGTTGTTTGGGCCTAAAGTTGTGTCCACGCAACAAGGTCGCTGTAGGTAGCTACATTCATACGTATAAAGTCCAAGGCCGGGGCCCGTCTCTCTCGCTAGCCAGGTCCGTTCAGTCGGTTGTACTGGGTAGCTCGGCTTCCTAGCTCCCGCAAAGCTGTGAATGTTAGTACTGCCCCGCAACCACAAACTCCAGCTCCGAACCCTCCTATCTCATAACATGTGCGGTGGACTTTGCCTAAAAAGCTGTTTGCGGCTGGCCCGTCCGGCCCTCTACCATACATCATTACATCCAACCTCACATCATTACCTTATAACATCCAACCTACACTTGTGTTCTCTGTAAACTGTCACTTGTGTTCTCTGGAACCGGTCACTTGTGTTGTGTGGCATTCACTGCATGCATGCTAGGGCTCTGGCACTTGCAAGGGCTAGGCTCAGGGTCAACACCGTATCCAAGGGGCTGATTAAGGCTGGGCAGGGCAGGGCTGGGCTCGGCAACAAAGGCAAGCTTTGTTGTCAGCGCATTCGCATAACGCTGTCGGGAGCATGGCGCTTCGAAGGGGTGAGTGCTGCCACTGCTGGTGCTTGCTGATGCTGCTGTTGCTGATGCTGTGAGATTGCTTCCAAGCACTGGATTCTACTCTTTGTACCCTTGGTGGCTAGGTTCAGTCGGACACAAAGTTGCTTGAGGTGATTCAGCGTGATGCCCTTCTGTGGCAAGGCTGGTAGGTGTGGCTGCTGACTATTGTACACATGCCTAGCTGTGTCTTCAAGATGCTGCAGTTTGTTGGTGATGTCCGCCTGTCGTTGCTGTCGTGCTGTGTTTTGATCCCTTGCGCTTGCTGCTGAGCTGTACTCCTCCCTTGTGGGTAACTTAACCGGGAGGGTGATGCGTTGCATAGCCCGCAACACCTTGCGTGCCTGTGATGCCTGTTTGGCTGTGTGCAAAGGCTTAGACACTGCACCACCCTGAGCACCAGCAGGGCTGGCTGCACCACCCTGAGCACCCGGAGGGCTGGCTGCAGCTCCCAGGGCACCCGCAGGGCTGGCTGCAGCTCCCAGGGCACCCGCATGGCTGGCTGCAGCTCTCAGGGCACCTGCAGGGCTGGCTGCACCACCCAGGGCACCCGCATGGCTGGCTGCACCACCCTGAGCACCTGCAGGGCTGGCTGCACCACCCTGAGCACCCGCATGGCTGGCTGCACCACCCTGAGCACCTGCAGGGCTGGCTGCACCACCCTGAGCACCCGGAGGGCTGGCTGCAGCTCCCAGGGCACTCGCAGGGCTGGCTGCAGCTCCCAGGGCACCTGCATTGCTGGCTGCAGCTCCCAGGGCACCAGCAGGGCTGGCTGCACCACCCAGGGCATCATCTGACAAATAGTCACTCAACCAGCTGTTGGTGTCCTCCACTGTCATCTTGATGCGTCCTGACACACCCTCCTCTTTCATGCGTAACACCTTGTCGTCATTGAGGGGCTTCAATGCTGTCTCGCTTGCTGCATTGGTGATGTGGACTGGCCTGAAGTAGCGGCTGAGTAGCTGTTCCAATGGTGTTGTGATTATGCCTGTTGCCTCCAGCTCCTGAGCAACACAATCAGGGCCATGTGGACTGTGGCGTTGCAAAAGCATGCAGTGCAAGAACACCATGGTGTTGGCACCATACACAGTGTAGTGCCCTCAATGCCTCATACAATGATGTTTGTTACACACCTGCAGATCAGCTTGGAGCTTGAAGAGTTGCAGAGGGTCGCCCTCCATGTCAAGGGCAGGTCCAGTGGCTGAGAGATACTGCAACACTCGGCTAGCTCCTCGCTGCCTGGCTGCTAGAGAAGGGTCACCAAGGGCGGCAGCCAGGTAGGGAAAGTCCCCCAAGAAGTGCATGCGCTTTGTGTAGTACTCTCCCAACACGCCCACCAACTCCAAGACCAGCTCGTCTACCTGCTCTGCTGTCACTGGCTCCCCCACTGCACCCCGGCTGTCACCTGGTCCCCATACCATGCTGCAGCCCAAGGAGTAGGCCTCCCTCAACACCATGCGGGGCTCAATTGTGGCTGCCAGCAGCACACACATGATGTGCTCATGGTGGGTGTGCCAGTGGCACATCCACCTGCTGCTGTTTGATTGCGCCCACAACTGTTGCTCCTCAAGCACCGCACGGTTAAGAGCTGCCAGCACGGCGCATTGCACCATATGCACAGGCTTCAGCAGCTCAGCAAATAGGCACTGGTAGACCTTCTGCTGCCCTGCTATGCTGTCAGCTAGGCAGAGCGGCTGCAACACCTCCAGCATTGGCTGGTAGTACTCTAGGACCCACACAGCAATGCGGCAGTAGGTGCCCCAGCGGGTGAGGCAGGCCTCCTCTACCTTCCGTGAGCCAGGTGGGGGGTGCTTGCGGAAGACCATGCTGACATGGTCTAGCAGCCAGCATAGGGCGCTGTTGTGACCCTGGCGCTGCATGTGTGCAGATTTGCCAAAGTGCACGCACAGGTGGCGCACTGCGTTATGCAGGATGTGCTCGTAGCAGTGCGCCACGTAGATAGGGTGCTGCTGGTGGCCGGCGCTGATCGCTGCTGCTGACAAGAGCTTCACCACTCCACCTTGCTCTCCCACATTTGCATTTGCGCTGTCACACACGGCGAAGAGAATCCTGATCTTTGCTGACCAGTAGCCAGAATTGCTGAGGCATGTGATCAAGGCTTGGCATTGGCTCTTGGCGTCATGCTTAGGCAGGTCAACGCAGCCCACCACACAATGCATCGCTGTGTACATGCTTGCAGCTGCACCCCGGCTTGAGGTGGAGGAGGGGGGTCCAGCAGCCCGGGCCGCCGGGCCACCGGCTGTAGGAGTGGAGACCAGAGAGGGGACAGTGTTGCTGGGAGGTGGTGGTGGTGCGGAGCGGTGGCCTGGCTGGAGATAGTCTGACAAACGAAGTGGAGGCTTGACAGCTCTGGCCACACGAGACCTGGGTGCTGGGGGTAGGGGTGGGGATGAGGTAGGGGTGGAGGTAGCGGTTATCCTTGCCACCCTATCCTTGCCACCCGCTTCATCAGGTTACAACACTCTTTCTGCAACTCCTTGGAGTCTGCCATGCATGCCTTCAGCCGGACGCCCTTGTCCTCTGCGTCTGCCATGGCTGCCATGGTTGCTGCATCAGCAATGGCTACGTGCTGGTGCAGCAGCTCTGTCTCCTCAAGCAAGGCTGCATTCAGCTGTTGCTCCTGCTCCAGCAATGCTGCTGATGCATGGGCATCAGAAGAGGCATCTGCCGCTACAGCCGCGGCCGCTACAGAAGCGGCCTCGGCTGCAACAGCACGGGCATCTGCGGTGCACACTGCCGTTGTGAGCCTCACCACTGACTGCTGCAGCTGCTCAATACCTGGGGCTTGGTGAGCCAAACGAGCTTGGGCTACATTGAGTTGTTCCTGCACAATCAATGGGGGTGAAGGATAATATGCAAGGTGGCAGGTTGCCTTGGTGGCAGGGACGTGGCTAACTATGGCTGGCCGTACCTTCAATTGCGCCAGCTCATTTGCAGCAGAGACGGCGATAATGTGGGCACGGAGGTCAGCCCGATGCAGAAGGTCATGAAGGTGCTTTTCCAACAGCTGCTGCTGCTGCTCCCAGTCCTGCTGCCGCTGCTGCCAGTCCTGCTGCTGCTGCTGCCAGTCCTGCTGCCGCTGCTGCCAGTCTTGCTTCTCCCGTGCATGCTCTTCCAGCACTGCTTGTAGACGCTCTTCAAAAGCGTCGGGTGCCTGTAACACCACTTGCAGCACCACAAGTATCGGTATGGGGAAGGGCACAGGTAAGAGCAACGGCAATGGCTGGGCTGGGCTGGGCTGGGCTGGGCTGGGCTGGGCTGGGCTGGGCTGGGCTGGGCTGGGCTGGGCTGGGCTGGGCTGGGCTGGGCTGGGCTGGGCTGGGCTGGGCTGGGCTGGGCTGGGCTGGGCTGGGCTGGGCTGGGCTGGGCTGGGCTGGGCTGGGCTGGGCTGGGCTGGGCTGGGCTGGGCTGGGCTGGGCTGGGCTGGGCTGGGCTGGGCTGGGCTGGGCTGGGCTGGGCTGGGCTGGGCTGGGCTGGGCTGGGCTGGGCTGGGCTGGGCTGGGCTGGGCTGGGCTGGGCTGGGCTGGCTTGCAGCTGCACATGGCTCAGCTGCCGAGCAAACCTTGCCTGGTCAGTGATGAAGCCAGCAGTGCGGGTCCGGCCAGTGGATAAACGCTCGGCCATTCGAGCGGACCCGGCTAGGCTTAGCTTCGAGCGGGCGGGCATGGCTTAAAATCCTTCAAGTGCGGCTGTAATCCACCAAAAGGTGCATTAACGGCTCCGACGAATGAAGAAGGGTCGCAGTTCCTATCCGTATAGCTTTGGCGGGCGGAAACGCGTACATTTTTCAGAAAAGGCCCCTGGCATGGTCAAGTTTTAGCTGGTTTTTATGTTTTACCTGAGTATTGCTAGCATACGTGTCAGTTTGGACGCTCAGCTTAAAAACTGATGGATGTACCCAATGCGGTCACCCTGGTCGTCATTGCAAGGCATTCGGCACGTTTGGCATACAGTTGAAGCTTTTGGCAGTGCGTCCCTCACCACCACTCGCCATTGACCGAGCTGATGCATGTTAGGGTCAACTCAGCGCCAGGATGTGAGTGTGTGGTACAGCTAGCTGCTGACAAAATCTCAGGCCCAAAGCCTCACGGCGTACCCCCTCAACCCGGCCATGAGACAAGCCCCTAGCAAGCAGCATGTAGCACACACTGTAGACACCCAATAGGCACCTGGACATCGCCGAGGACATCGCCGCAACAGCACACATACTTCAGGGCGCAAATAAGAGCGATGGAGCGCTCATGGCGTTGTGTGCTGGTCGGGGCCCCCGAACATTGGACGGGGTCGCGGACCAGCCGATCACCATAGGCCTGTTCCTCCGAGCCGATGCTAACATGCACGGCGCTGCGTCAAGGCGTGCCAATCTTACATCGTGAAGCGGTGTATAGAGTTAGTTAGGTCCGTCCGAAAAATGGGCATTTTTTGGCTTGCTTGTCTAACCTGACTGGCAGTCAGGTTAGACAAGCAAGGGGAAAATTGGGTACCATGCTGTTCTCCACATCCAGGCCACCATTTGCTACCGCGATTGCACCGCTAGCTTCAGCGTGCTAAAATAGTGAGCGGCACCGATAGAGGCTCAATATGGGTGTTTGTGCCTGAAATTGTGTCCACGCAATAAGGTCGATGTAGGAAGCTACATACATACGTAGAAAGTCTAAGGCCGGGGCCCGTCTCTCTCGCTGGCCAGTCGGTTCAGTCGGTTGTACTGGGTAGCTCGGCTCTCTAGCTCCCGCAAAGCTGTGAATGTTAACAATGCCCCGCAACCAACACAAGCTCCAGCTCCGAACCCTCCTATCTAACAACATGTGCGGCAGACATTGCCTGAAAAGCTGTTTGCGGCTGGCCCGTCCGGCCCTCAACCTTGCTGGGCTGGGCCACCTTGCCTGGGCTATGTTAGCGATGGGGCCCTTCCAGCGGACCCAGCAATGCTTCGCTTCGAGCGATGCAACATGCTTAAAATGCTTCAAGTGCGGCTAGCATCGACCGAAAGGTCCATCGCCGACTCCGACGGCAGGAGTAGGGTCGTCGCTACTGTTATCATAGATATGGCGGGCTGAAAGGACTTCAGTTCGGGGAAAAGGCCCCTGGCATGGCCGAATCTTAGCTGTTTTTCAAGTTTATCTGATTACTACTAGCACACGCATCAGTTTGCAGGCATATCTATGATATCGATGGACATACTTGATGCGGTTCCCCCGTATTCATTGCAGGGCATTTGGGACGTTTGGCATACAGTTGAGGCTTCTGGCAGTGTGTCCCTCACCACCCTCGCCATAGACCGGGCTAATGCATGTTAGGGTCAACTCAGCGCCAGGATGTGAGTGTGTGGTACATCTAGCTGCTGACGAAATTTCAGGTCCAAAGCCTCGTGGCGTACCCCCTCAACCCGGCCATGAGACAAGCCCCTAGCAAGCAGCATGCAGCTCACAGAGCTCGACACCCAGGAGGCACCCGGACATCGCCGCGACAGCACACCTACTCCAGGGCGCATAACCAGAGAGATGGAGTGCTTCTGACATTGCGTGCTAGTCGGAGCCATCGAACATTGGACGGGGTCGCAGACCAGCCGATCACCGTCAATCAGGTCTCCCGGTGAAAAGTACCCAAATAGTACCTTTTTTGTTGTCAGGGAAAGGGGTACATTTGCCCAACTGTCAACCGCCCCCTCCGCCCCGCCTGCCCGCCCGCCCAGCCGTGTGTTGCCATCGCTCAAGATGCACGACGATTAAGAGAATACAGGCCACGGCTCCGATGTAGATGCAAACAGAGGGTCAGATGTTAACGCTGCTGCTGCGTATTCCCAACAGTGGCAAACGTGCGAACGTAGCCCACGGCTGAAGCAAATGCAATGTCAACGCCGTCTGTAAGGATGTTACCGGACTGGAAAGGTGCGATGTGAAGGAGCTAGCGAGACAGCAAGCAGTCGACTGGTCAAGAATGTGTTTCGCATGTGGCACGGGTTGCTTGCAGGTGGAGTTCCAAGAGCTAAGAGGATACGCAGCTATAAGGTGCAGCTATAAGGTGCAGCTAGTGAGCACAGCCACTAACAGCAAGGAGCTTGGAGCGGAAGAGCGGAGGAGTATTGGAGGAGCCTGGGGCGCAGAAGCAATTGTGAGCCAGGAGCCAAGAAGTGCAGCCAAGGGAGGCAGCTTGGCAGAGCAGCCAGGGACAGCCAGGAGCACTCAGGAGCAGCCATGAACAGCGAGAAGCGGCAGCAATGAGCGGCACACATGAGCAGCACCCTGCCCCCCCTGCCGCCCCCCCCTCACCCTGCACCCAACCCCATCCCCCCCCCCCACACACTCCAATTAGCGAATGGTGAGTGTCTATCCCTTGTAAATATGCAGCTTGATGTACCTAGTCTGACCGCTAGCATGCCCTTGTTTGCTGCAGGTTGTAATGGTTACACCCATTCCCCTTTCTTAGTACCACCAGCACCTCCCCTCCCCTTCCCTTTTCCTACACGCCCACCCCCTCCCAATCCGACGACAACCCCTTCATGCCCAGCCCAGCCCCAATTCAATGGTACCCTTCCTCCCCATTTCCCCTCCCCTCCCCTCCCCTCCCCTCCCCTCCCCTCCCCTCCCCTCCCCTCCCCTCCCCTCCCCTCCCCTCCCCTCCCCTCCCCTCCCCTCCCCTCCCCTCCCCTTGGCTGGCCTGGAGCGAGGTCGTAGTACTTAACAGCCCAACTACCCAGCAGCCCTTGGCGTAGCAGCAGCGGCGTAGCCTAGAGCGGCAGCCAGGAGCGGCACCCTCTCCTCTCCTCCCCTGCCCACCCCTACCTTGCATCATCTCACATCCCTCAACCCACATCCCAGTCAGCTGCCATAAGGAAAGCGCGAGCAGCCATGAGTCCGCTGTTGTGTGGTAAGTGAAGCATGGCTTCGGCAGGCAGGAGTTGGGTGCTATGGGGCAGTAAACGCAAGCCCAACCCTTGTTTGTTGCAGGTTTGTGTGTCACCCTCCTGCCTTTTGGCCCTTTCGTCCTTCCCTCTCCTATCCCACCACCACCATCACCATCACCTCGAAGTCCGCCACCCCGTCTACTTCCCCCCTCCCTAAAGGCCAGCCTTGGGCGGGCAGCATGGAGCGGGCGCTAGTAGCAGCGGCCAGCCAGCCCACTCTAGCCATGCCATCACTGACACCACACTGACCCAGCCCATCCCTCCCCCAAGGGGACAGCAGTAGGAGAGCCAAGCCAAGCGCATGGGGGGTTGCCGTGTCCGTACTTGCTGTGCGTCATGGCTTGGTGGTGGGGGTGGGGTGGTCTCGTTGTTGTTCGTGGTGATGGTAGTGGTGGTCATGGTGGTGGTTGTGCCAATTGGTGTTGACCCTTACCCGCCACAACACAGCCACCGCCCAGGCTGCAGTGCACGAGCAGCAGCAACAGGCTGCAGTGCATGTGTTGCAGTGGATAAGCAGCAGCAGCAGGCTGTAGTCCATGAGCAACAGTGCATGGACAACAGGTTGTATGTGTGTGGCAATGCAGCCTTGTATCAGCAATCAGTAACATGGCTATCCTGAGCTTCCATTCAGTTCCATGCCACACACCGTGATTTGTAAGCAGTGAATGATCAAGATGTAATGATGAAGACAGTGGTGGTCATCGGCAGTATATCGCGCACAAATGATACGTACGCCCCTTGTATGGACAACACCACCGAGCGGTGATGCGCTAATGCTGCAAACGTGGTAGCCACCTCCTACATACCCCCTTTGCATGTATGCATCACGGTCATGCCTAGCAAGTGCAGGCCTGGCAGTGATCCACGCCTAATGTGTCACAGCCAGCTGGACTATGGATGGTACCTGTAGTGGAGGCTCACCAGATGCAGCCTTATGCTAGGGTGTGGTACGCCTTATGCCCCTTGTATGGACAACAACACACAGCTAGGTCCTGGAGACACATCCATAACAATGTAGGGGTATCAGGCTTGCAGCTGCTAACCATGTTATCACAACTAACCATGTTATCACAAGTGACCATGTTATCACAAGTTTGCGCCTCACGAGTAGTGCATTACATCAAGGCCTAGTAAGGCATGTGATAGTAGCAACGGCAAGAAGACACACACCACTGTGCCAAGGGAGACACACACCACTGTGCCACAACAGGCTGCTGCTGCTGCTGGGCCTTGGGTGGCCTATCTTGCAGCCGCTTGTACCCCAGGCAAGGGTACTCCTTGCCCTTGGCTGGCAGAGCTGCCTGCCTTGGCCACCAGCACAGCGACGGGTTATCACACAGCGCGTAACTCACGTAGCTCATAGTCGGTCACCCCCTACTAAAAACCTATCTGGCGGCCAGCTGGAATTGAGCACTCCAGCTCTCTGACGGCCAGCTGGGATTGAGCACTCCGGTACAAGTTCTAGCCACAGTGCCGCAGTTCGAGCCGCAGTGCCGCCCTTCTAGCCGCAGTTCTAGCCGCAGTGCCGCAGTTCTAGCCGCAGTGCCGCAGTTCTAGCCGCAGTGCCGCCCTTCTAGCCGCAGTGCCGCAGTTCTAGCCGCGCTGCCGCAGTTCTAGCCGCAGTGCCGCAGTTCTAGCCGCAGTGCCGCAGTTCTAGCCGCAGTGCCGCAGTTCTAGCCGCAGTGCCGCAGTCGAGCCGCAGTGCCCACGGGAGAGCCGCAGTTCTAGCCGCAGCCGCAGTGCCGCAGTGCCGCAGCCCCTGAGCCGCAGTTTTCTCGCTCCAGCAGCCTAGCCGCCTCAGCAGCCTCTCTGGCCGCACAGGAGCTGCAGCCCTTGAGGGCGCCATCGCTTTCCCTTAGCCGCCTTTCGTCTTCTGGCCATCGACTACCGCGATGGGCCACGAGGCTTCCATAGCTTAACCTTCACCTGCCTTTATGAGGGTAAGCCTGTTTTTGGCTTTTCTCTCGGCAGTAGCCTGGGTGCAGGCTGCGCACGTCGCCCACCTTTTTCCGGGGACTATCCTACCCTCACAGCTACAGCGGAGCCACAACCAGCTTCATCGCCAGCTGCTGACCAGCGGAGCTGGTCATAGGCACAACAGCCTTACCACCTGGAGTCAGGAGACAGCCCAGCAGCTTCCTAGGTACCCCAGCTGTTACAGCCAGCTCTTCTCCCATGGGGCGTCCTACAACACCTTCCTTAATCTCCCTAGGCCTCATGGCACTCACCCCCATTCCGTCACCTTCCAAGCCTACCACCTCCCACTCCTTCCTCCCCCTCTTCCCCTTTCGCTTTCCCCCTTCACCTCCTTCCGCCACCCCTTCATCACAGCCTTGGCCTCCACCATCCTTCTGCTCTTCCTCTCATCGCACCTGGCCTCTGCCTCCTGTTTACCCCTCCTCTCTTGTCTGCTTTCCCTCTCTAGCCTCATTCTCCTCAACGCTAACCTGCCAGGCATCATCATAGCAGCCTCAGCGGTACAACCTTGGCTCTACCTTCCTTATCTCACCCGCCAAGTTCTAAGATGTCGCCGTCGCTTTACCTCTTCCCCCCCCCCCACCTCCCTTGGCCTGCTGCTCCTTTTCCTGCTTTCTACCCACCCCATTCTCATCCCCTCCCTTGCCGTTCATCTCCCTAGAGTCAGCTTCACCTGCCCCTCCCTTCTTCCCCCAGCTGGCCTTAACTCTCCCACACCCACCTCCACCCCCTCACCCACCCCCACCTCCTCCTCCACTCCAGTTGCCACAGCCACCTCCACCCCCACCTCCACCCCCCCCCCCTACTCCACCGCCACCGCCACCGCCTCCCCCACCCCCACCCCCACCCCCACACCCACCCCCACCTCCACCCCCACCCCCACCCCCACCCCCACCCCCACCCCCACCCCCACCCCCACCCCCACCCCCACCCCCACCCCCACCCCCACCCCCACCCCCCCCCCCACCCCCACCCCCACCCCCACCCCCACCCCCACCCCCACCCCCACCCCCACCTCCACCCCCACCCCCACCCCCACCCCCACCCCCTACTCCACCGCCACCGCCACCGCCACCGCCACCGCCACCCCCACCCCCACCCCCACCCCCACCCCCAACCCCACCTCCACCTCCACTCCCTTTGCCACAGCCACCCCCACCCCCACCCTTAGCCCCACCCCCACCTCCACCCCCTCACCCACCCCCACCTCCTCCTCCTCTCCAGTTGCCTCCGCCACCGCCACCGCCACCCCCACCTCCACCCCCACCCCCTACTCCACCGCCACCGCCAACCCCACCCCCACCTCCACCCCCACCCCCTACTCCACCGCCACCCGCCAACCGCCACCCCCACCCCCACCGCCACCCCCACCCCCACCCCCACCGCCACCACCACCCCCCACCCCCACCCCCTCACCCACACCCACCTCCACCTCCACTCCAGTTGCCGTCCCCCACCCCCACCTCCACCCCCTCACCCACCTCCTCCTCCTCTCCAGTTGCCTCCGCCACCGCCACCGCCACCGCCACCGCCACCCCCACCGCCACCCCCACCCCCTACTCCACCGCCACCGCCACCCCCACCGCCACCCCCACCCCCTACTCCACCGCCACCGCCACCGCCACCCCCACCCCCACCCCCACCCCCACCCCCACCCCCACCCCCACCCCCACCCCCACCCCCACCCCCACCCCCACCCCCACCCCCACCCCCACCCCCACCCCAAGCTCCTCCCCCACCCCCACCCCCAGCTCATGCCCCACCCCCATCCTCACCCCCACCCCCACCCCCACCCCCACCCCCACCCCCACCGCCACCCCCACCCCCACCCCCACCTCCACCGCCACCCCCACCGCCACCCCCACCCCCACCTCCACTCCACTTGCCTCCACCACCGCCACCGCCACCGCCACCCCCACCGCCACCGCCACCGCCACCCCCACCCCCACCCCCACCCCCACCCCCACCCCCACCCCCACCCCCACCCCCACCCCCACCTCCACCCCCACCCCCACCCCCACCCCCTACTCCACCGCCACCGCCACCGCCAACGCCACCCCCACCCCCACCCCCACCCCCACCCCCACCCCACCTCCACTCCCTTTGCCACGCCACCCCCACCCCCACCCTTAGCCCCACCCCCACCTCCACCCCCTCACCCACCCCCACCTCCTCCTCCTCTCCAGTGCCTCCGCCACCGCCACCGCCACCCCCACCTCCACCCCCACCCCCTACTCCACCGCCACCGCCAACCCCACCCCCACCCCCACCTGCACCCCCACCCCCACCCCCACCCCCACCCCCACTCCCCACCCCACCCCCACCCCCACCCCCACCCCCACCCCCACCTCCTCCTCCTCTCCAGTTGCCTCCGCCACCCCCACCCCCACCCCCACCCCCACTCCACCGCCACCGCCACCGCCACCCCACCCCACCCCCACCCCCACCGCACCTCCACCCCCACCCCCACCCCCACCCCCACCCCCACCCCGCCACCGCCACCGCCACCCCCACCGCCACCCCCACCCCCTACTCCACCGCCACCGCCACCCCCACCCCCACCCCCACCCCCACCCCCACCCCCACCCCCACCCCCACCCCCACCCCCACCCCCACCCCCACCCCCACCCCCACCCCCACCCCCACCCCCACCTCCCACCCCCACCCCCACCCCACCCCCACCCCCACCCCCCACCCCCACCCCCACCCCCACCGCCACCCCCACCCCCACCCCCACCCCCACCGCCACCGCCACCGCCACCCCCACCGCCACCCCCACCCCCACCCCCACCCCCACCCCCACCCCCTACTCCACCGCCACCGCCACCGCCCACCGCCACCCCCACCCCCACCCCCACCGCCACCCCCACCCCCACCCCACCCCCACCCCCACCTCCACCCCGCCACCGCCACCCCCACCGCCACCCCCACCCCCTACTCCACCGCCACCGCCAACCCCACCCCCACCCCCACCCCCACCCACCCCACCCCCACCCCCACCCCCACCACCACCTCCACCCCTCTGCCACCGCCACCCCCACCCCCACTCCACCGCCACCCCCACCCCCACCCCCACCCCCACCCCCACCCCCACCCCCACCCCCACCCCCACCCCCACCCCCACCCCCACCCCCACCCCCACCCCCACCCCCACCCCCACCCCCACCCCCACCCCCACCCCCACCCCCACCCCCACCCCCACCCCCACCCCCACCCCCACCCCCACCCCCACCCCCCACCCCCACCCCCACCCCCACCCCCACCCCCACCCCCACCCCCACCCCCACCCCCACCCCCACCCCCACCCCCACCCCCACCCCCACCCCACCACCACCCCACCCCCACCCCCACCGCCACCCCCACCCCCACCCCCACCCCCACCCCCACCCCCACCCCCACCCCCACCCCCACCCCCACCCCCACCCCCACCCCACCCCCACCCCCACCTCCACCTCCACTCCCGCCACCCCCACCCCACCCCCACCCCCACCCCCACCCCCACCCCCACCCCCACCCCCACCCCCACCCCACCCCCACCCCCACCCCCCCACCCCCACCCCCACCCCCACCCCCACCCCCACCCCACCCCCACCCCCACCCCCACCCCCACCCCCACCCCACCGCCACCCGCCACCGCCACCCCCACCCCCACCCCCACCCCCACCCCCACCCCCACCCCCACCCCCACCGCCACCCCCACCCCCACCCCCACCCCCCACCCCCCACCGCCACCCCCACCCCACCTCCACCCCACCCCGCCACCGCCACCCGCCACCGCCACCGCCACCGCCACCGCCACCGCCACCCCCACCCCCACCCCCACCCCCACCCCCACCCCCACCCCCACCCCCTCACCCCACCCCCACCTCCCCCCCTCCACCTCCGCCACCCCCACCCCCACCCCCACCTCCACCCCCACCCCCTACTCCACCGCCACCCGCCACCGCCACCCCCACCCCCACCCCCACCTGCACCTCCACCCCCACCCCCACCCCCACCACCACCTCCACTCCCTTTGCCACCGCCACCGCCACCCCCACCGCCACCCCCACCCCCTACTCCACCGCCACCGCCACCGCCACCCCCACCCCCACCCCCACCCCCACCCCCACCCCCACCCCCACCCCCACCCCCACCCCCACCCCCACCCACCGCCACCCCCACCCCCACCCCCACCCCCACCCCCACCCCCACCCCCACCCCCACCCCCACCCCCACCCCCACCCCCACCCCCACCCCCACCCCCACCCCCACCCCCACCCCCACCCCCACCCCCACCCCCACCCCCACCCCCACCCCCACCCCCACCCCCACCCCCACCCCCACCCCCACCCCCACCCCCACCCCCACCCCCACCCCCACCCCCACCCCCACCCCCACCCCCACCCCCACCCCCACCCCCACCCCCACCCCCACCCCCACCCCCACCCCCACCCCCACCCCCACCCCCACCCCCACCCCCACCCCCACCCCCACCCCCACCCCCACCCCCACCCCCACCCCCACCCCCACCCCCACCCCCACCCCCACCCCCACCCCCACCCCCACCCCCACCCCCACCCCCACCCCCACCCCCACCCCCACCCCCACCCCCACCCCCACCCCCACCCCCACCCCACCCCCACCCGCCACCGCCACCGCCACCGCCACCGCCACCCCCACCCCACCCCCACCCCCACCCCCACCCCCACCCCCTACTCCACCGCCACCCCCACCCCCACCTCCACTCCAGTTGCCTCCGCCACCGCCACCGCCACCGCCACCTCCACCCCCACCCCCACCTCCACCCCCTCACCCCACCCCCACCTCCTCCACCCTCCAGCCGTCCCCCTCCCACCCCACCCCTCCCCCCCCCTCCACCCCTATGCCTTGTTGCCGTCACCGTTGCCTGCACCTTGCCTCGTGCCCGTTGCCTGCCCCACCCCCACCTCCACCCCCCACCCCCCCACCTCCTCCTCCTCCCAGCCCCGCCACCGCCACCCCCACCTCCACCCCCACCCCCTACTCCACCGCCACCGCCACCGCCACCCCCACCCCCACCCCCACCCCCACCCCCACCCCCACCCCCACCCCCACCCCACCCCACCCCCCACTCTCACCGCCACCGCCACCGCCACCGCCCACCCCCACCTCCACCCCCACCCCTACCCCCACCCCCTACTCCACCGCCACCCGCCACCCGCCAACCGCCACCGCCAACCCCACCCCCACCGCCACCCCCACCTCCTCCTCCTCTCCAGTTGCCTCCGCCACCGCCACCGCCACCCCCACCTCCACCCCCACCCCCTACTCCACCGCCACCCCCACCGCCACCCCCACCCCCACCCCCACCCCCACCCCCACCCCCACCCCCACCCCCACCCCCACCCCCACCCCCACCCCCACCCCCACCCCCACCCCCACCCCCACCCCCACCCCCACCCCCACCCCCACCCCCACCCCCACCCCCACCCCCACCCCCACCCCCACCCCCACCCCCACCCCCACCCCCACCCCCACCCCCACCCCCACCCCCACCCCCACCCCCACCCCCACCCCCACCCCCACCCCCACCCCCACCCACACCCACACCCACACTCACACCCCCATCCCCGCCCCCTGCCCCAACCCCACCCTCACCACCAACCCCACCCCCTCCCCCACCGCTACCCCCACCCCCACCCCCACCGCCACCCCCACCCCCACCCCCACCCCCACCCCCACCGCCACCCCCACCCCCACCCCACCCCCACCCCCACCCCCACCCCCACCCCCACCCCCACCCCCACCCCCACCCCCACCCCACCTCCACCCCCACCCGCCACCCCCACCCCCACCCCACCCCCACCCCA
>JASKMD010000029.1:20591-62094 GCA_030144725.1 Haematococcus lacustris | reverse complement strand
GCTGACTGATGCTGAGCGTATGAGTGTGCGCAAGCTATGCAGCTAGCGGCTTGATTGTTGTGGCTGGATGCTGAGCTGGCCTAGCTCTGCGTGCCATTGATGTGCTGACCTGCTTGTGCAGGTTGTCCACGGTATTGATTCTGGCTGGGTAGCAGGAGATGCTTGATGTAGCTGATGCTGACGGTGTTCTGTCATGATGGTGCGCTCAGCTGGGCAGCTGGAGTTCGCTGGTGACAACATGGCACAGCTCGGCGGCTGGTGTCATATGGTGCAGTCCATGCGCTTCGTCATGGTAGGTTGTGCTCTGCTCTTCTGTGGTCAATCTGTGTGGATGCTGACCAGTGGGTTGCAGGACTGTGGCGGTCTCACTGCGTTTAGTGTCATCATGACTCATGGCTGGGGTAGTGATGTGTTCGCTGTCAATGTGATGTAGCCAGTGGTCTGATGTGGTGATGTTGTGAAACTGGGTTGTGCTCAGGTTGTGCACTGTAACCACCTGTGAAGGGTTGTGGTTGTTGTGCCTCTGTGGCTGCAAGGCTTGATGCCGTGTGGTTGACCTTATGACTGAGCTCTGTTGTAGGGTAGGCTGAGCCTGTAGACTGAGATTGTTGTTACCATAATGGTGGATGCCCTTTGTTGTGTGGTCTGTAGCGTAGCAGATGGTAAAGAGGGAAGTACCTCTTAGTGAGATGGCCTGATGGTAAACTGAGCCAGTGGACTGTGATCAGTGGTGTTTAAATGTGCCTTATAGCTCTGTGGTTGGAGGTTTGATCCTGACCTGGCCAGTGGTTGGTGTGATACCTGGCCCGGGTCCAAGTAAGGTGTGGCAGTGTGCCAGGTAACAATGGAGGGTGGAGACACAGCCTTGTAACATGACTGGTGCTGTGTTCAGTGGTCTGAGGCTCATGGTCTAACCTGATGATGATAACCCAACAATAGGTCGACGTGTATGCCTGGGCGGTGTGCCAGGTGAAGGTGTGGATGCTGTTTTCAACGAATGTCAACGTATCGTGATAATGGGTGGTGGTGGTGTTACAGTACAGCCAGGTACCCAATATGCATGGCTGCAACTTTAGGGTTTTTGAACTGGCTGGGCTGATTAGCTGTCGCTTATGCGGCTAAAGCAGCTACAGACTTAGACAACCACTACTTGATGCTGTGGCTGCAATCAGAGACGCTGGCTGCACACGTACTCTTGCAAGTGGCGAGCCGAGTTGAATCTGGGACTTGTAAATGACGGGGACGTTGGAGCAGAAGAGCAGAACTTGCTTACAACTTACTCCCCGAATCAAGAACTGATCTCAGCTTAAAAACACAGTGTTTCACAAGTCACACTAGAATCCTGCATGGGAAACAAAATAAACCTCGCATTCATCCTGGTTACCCATCCAGCCTGTTACACTCTCCCCTTCCCCGCAGAGCTACGTCCCGTAGCTTCATGAAAAACAGGCATGGCATGCAGAGCAGGCAAAGCAGGCAGAGCAGGCATGCAGAACATCAGGCAGGACTCTTGGACTGTTTCATCCACTGCTTAGGCTGGTTGGTACGCATAGCATAATTCTTGACGATCTTGTTCAGAAAGCGCTTGGTCAGGTCTTCTTGCAGCTGTGTGTACGGTAGCCAGCTGTTCTCGTGGTCGGGGTGTCCCAGCCACTTGACCTGCAATTGCAATTTGCCTCGCTGGAAGCGGTGGTTACGAGTCTCTTGTACTTCAAAATGTTCCTCGCCATCGATGAGTTCGGGTTCAGGCGGTGGATCAGGGTTGCGTGTGGGGAACTCAGCGGAGCCGTCGTTGTGCACTTTCACGTGCGAGACATGCACAACAGAATGCATGTTGCTCCATGCTGGTGGAAACTGCAGTTTGAGGGCGACAGGTGTGACAATCTCCAGGACTTTGAATGGGCCGTGTTGCCTGGGTAGGAACTTGCGTGTGGCATTGTCAGCAGTGGCATTTGCTGGCTGTGAGTGAGCAAAGAAAGAGTGGGCCAGGTATACCATGTCTCCCACTGCAAAGGTGTGGTCACTACGCTTCTTGTTTGCATTGGTCGTCTGCCTCTCTTGTGCTTTCACAAGGTGGTGGGTAGCTGATGCCAGGTCAGCTGCCATGCGGTGCACGTAGGCTGCTGCTGACTCATTGTCTCCTGGTACACTGACGTGTGGTGCTGCCAGGGTTAGTGGTGTGTAAGGTTCTTGTCCAGAGTTGAGGCGGAACGGGCTGTACCCTGTGCTTGCCTGGACAGATGCGTTGTATGCAAACTCAGCAGCTGTAAGGTGCTGGTCCCAGTCATCATGGTGTGGCGACACAAAATTACGCAGCATGTCCTCAAGTGTGCGGTTAGCACGCTCGGTCTGCCCATCTGTTTGTGGGTGGTTGGCAGTGGACATGTTGAGGTGTGTGCCAGTGAGCTTGAACAGTTCTTGCCAGAAGATAGAAGTGAAACGTGGGTCTCGGTCTGACACAATGACCTTGGGTAGGCCGTGCAGCCGGAAAACATTGTCGAAAAAGAGACGAGCCAGAGTGGATGCTGTAACTGTTGTGGTGGTGGGTACAGCATGAATCATTTTGGTGAGTTTGTCCACAAAGACAGCAATGGCATCGTGGCCAGCAGTGGTATTAGGCAGCTGGGTGATCAGATCCAGACTGACATGTTCCCAACGGTGCTGGGGCACAGGCAGAGACTGCAATAAGCCAATGGGTCGTTGTGTGTTGGACTTGTTACGCTGGCAGGCAAGACATGTGCGAACATAATCATGCACTGACGCAGCCATGCGCGGCCAGAAGTATAGGCGGGATAGCCGTGCGTAGGTCTTGTCCCTTCCTAGGTGGCCTGAGATGGGTATATCGTGCGCCTCACACAGCAGGTCGGTACGCAACGGGCCAACTGGAATGTACAGCTTGACTGACCCCCGCCCTGTGTGGTAAAGCTGATTGTCCCTGATGATAAACTGGCGTGCTTTGCCAGCCAGTGCAGCCGCGTGATAGCGCTGGTACTGTGCGTCTGCAGATGCGGTTTCTCCGATCTTTTGCAGTATGTGCGGGGCGAAGGAGACTTGCGTCTCGTGTCCCTGGGCGCTGGTGCCCGTTGTGGTGAGTGCGTGCAACTCCAGGGTCTGGGTGTACACTTGATAGTCTGGCCTGCGTGATAGCGCGTCCGCCACCATGTTGTGCTTGCCAGGAATGTGGTCGATGCTGCAGTTATAGTCCTGCAAAACTTCCATCCATCGTGCTTGCCTCCTACTGTCTAGGTTTGGCTGTGATTGCAGGTGCTTGTTAGCCCAATTGTCTGTGAGCAGCGTGAAGTGAACACCTAGCAGGTAATGTCTCCAGACTTTCAGCGCCTCCACCATGGACAGAAGCTCCTGTTCATGTGTGGGATAGTTACGCTCTGCTGGCAGCAGCTTCCTTGAATGGTAAGCAACTACGCGTTCAGCAGGTCCCTTGCCCTGTGATAGCACTGCCCCTATGCCAATGCCAGAGGCGTCACAGCGCAGTGTGTATGGTTGTGCAGGATCTGGCGCTATGAGCACCGGTGCCGAGGTGAGAGCTGTCTTCAAAGCTTCAAAAGCTGACTGCTGGGCTGGCCCCCATGCCACTTTGCCCTGCTTGTCGTGTCCATCAGCCTGAGTGAGAGCCGTCAGTGGTGCAGCAATGTCAGCAAAGTTCTTGACGAAGCGGCGGTAGAAGTTAGCAAGCCCCAGGAAGCTACGCACGTCTTGTACTGTAGTGGGGACAGGCCAGGTCTCGACAGCAGTGATCTTTTTAGGGTCACATGCGATGCCGGTGGATGAGATGATGTGTCCTAGGAACTCTGTTTGACTCAATCCAAACTCACACTTAGATAGCTTAGCATACAGCTTGTGTTCTTGCAGCAGGCCTAGTACCCGCCGCAGGTGCTGTGCATGGTCTGCATGGGAGCGTGAGAATATCAAGATGTCATCCAGGTAGACAATCACACAGTCGTCTAGCTCCTGACGGAAAATGTCACTCATGAGCCGTTGAAAAGTAGCTGGGGCATTGCACAAACCGAATGGCATGACAGTAAACTCGAAGTGGCCATACCGTGTGCGAAATGCTGTTTTAGGAATGTCCTCAGGGGCAATGCGTATCTGGTGATACCCCTGGCGTAAATCTATCTTGCTGAACACTGAGGCTCCATGCAGCCTATTCAGCAGGTTGTCAATGCGTGGAAGCGGGTATCTGTTTTTGATGGTGATGCGGTTCAGTGGCCTGTAATCAATGCACATGCGGAATGTACCGTCTTTCTTGCGCACAAATAGCACTCCTGAGCCATAGGGTGAAGTGCTGGGTCTGATGAAGCCTTTCTCTTGCATCTCCGTGATCTGCTGTTTTAACTCAGCCAGCTCAAGGGTAGACATGGCGTATGTAGATCTCACAGGTGGTCTCTTGTTGGGCTCAAGGTCTATGCGGTGATCAACTGCCCTAGCTGGCGGCAATCCAGATGGCAGGTCCTCAGGGAAGACGGAGGTAAACTCCTTCAACACTGGTGTGCAGTCCATAACCTGATGATTCTCAGCTGGTTGATCAGCTGGTGTGATAGAGACCATGAACATGGGTTGTTTTGTGCGGACAGCAACGCGTAGGCCTGCCATGCTAATTGTGTACTTGTCTAGATCAGGGTCTCTGGGGGCTGGTGGGGCCCTCAGGGTGTGCTTTTTGCCAGCATGCTGGAAAGTCATGATGTTGTGCTTCCAGTCAATGCGTGGGTTTATGTCTGCCAGCCACGGTTTGCCAAGGATGATTTCAAATCCATGCAGCCGTGTGCAGTGCAGTGTTTGTTCTCCTTTGTAGCTGCCCATACGGAAGCGAGCTTCAGGGATCATTGCGGAACTCTCTTGCTGATGACCATCAGCAAGGCGGGTGTGATCAGGGTCATGCTTTTCTGCTGTGTGCAAGTCATGGCGCATGCAAAACTCGCTGTCGATGAAAGACGCGGTAGCTCCCCCGTCTACCAGTATGCGAACCGGCTGTCCTTTGTAGTTGCCAGCAAAGATGAGCAGTGCACTCTCAGACTGAGCGTCTGGCTGTGTTGTGGCTAGCTTTGTGATTTGGAACCGCGGCTCTACTGGTGCTGGGGTGATAGTGCTCTCAGGTGTTGTGCTTGGCGCCTTGCGGCAGTGTACTGCCGCAGTGACTATTTTTTTGGTACAAACTTATTGCGACGAGGGTGCTTGCTGTCACGGTATACATGGCCTTCCTCGCGACAAAAGGTGCATTTGTTCTTCGCGGTGTAATCTGCCTTTTCCTCGTCAGTCAGCTTGCCGAACACTTTCTTCTCCGTTTCAGTGCGGGGTGCAGCTTTGGTTGCGGAGCTGCTGCTGCTGCTGCTGCTCGCTGCTGGTCTGAACATGGCTCCCAGTTGCATTGGGGTGGCTGTAGATACTCCTGCATCCCTGTAGGCTGAGTCATGTGCCACTACAATGTTGACTGCCTTCTCAAAGGTATCAGGTGATTGTACATATACCATGGCACGCAGGGCAGGGTGTAGTCCTCGCCTGAAGCGGTCCAGCTGCTCGTCATCCGTGATGTTGGGAATTTGCATGAACAAGGTTCTCAGGTGCATGGCAAAGGATAGGGCCGACTGGTTCTGCTTCTGCTTAGCCTCATGGAGCATGTCCGTGGCTTTAGCTGCCTCTGATTTGCTGATGAAGGCTGCTTTGATGCCAGTTTTGAAGCTTTGCCATGTCATGTTGCTGTCAGCCCGTGCCGAGCGATACCAGGAGAGAGCCAGGCCTGAGAGTCTTACACTGGCTGACACTATCTTCTGGGCATCAGTCAGGTTCTGATACAGAGAGTACACCACTCAGGCAAATTAGTAACAGCATTTTTGAGATTCAGAGCCTCGGACTTGGTACATAGTCAAATGAAGGCATTGTAAGATTGGGGGTTGAAACTAAAATTCGTGATTTTGCGCGGTTGGTGAGATACGGCCATGCTACAGTACTGTAGAGGTCTACAGTACTGTCGGGGTACCTCGCGAGTACACGAACAATACTGTAGACACCTACAGTACTGTAGGCACCTACAGTACTGTAGACCTCTACAGTACTGTAGACATCTACAGTACTGTAGACATCTACAGTACTGTAGGTACCTCGAAGCACCTCGAGAGACCATTGACAGTACTGTAGGCATCTACAGTACTGTAGACATCAGTGTTCGCATACGGCCGTATTCCTCGTATTCTCGAATTCTGAATTTTTGGCTGAAAAAGAGCGTTCATGCGCATGACGATACGATACGACCTGTCCGGGCTCTATGAGCTAGTTGCGCTGCGTGATGCGACGCCTCAGCGCCTATCACGCAGCAGTATGGGAAACGGTACATAGGGAGGAGTCACCTGGCAAGTCGGCATATCAAGTCACTTGCAAGCGCTGCCCCTGGAAAGCCAGCATTACGAGCGTAACGCGCGTCGCACAGCACATCAGCGGCTCTACAACCGATGTCAAGAAATGTCCGGCCCCCGACCCAGAGATGGTCCAGCTAGTGCGGCAGCACAGCGCAGCTGCAGCCTCAACCGCATCGTCTACCCACAAGCGTCGCGGCGAAGATGACATGCAGCCCTCCCCAACGCGCCAGCGTGCTTTACGCAACGCGTCGCAAGAGGAGGTGACCAAGGAGATGATTGATGACACGGTGGGTATCGTGACTTGCACTTGCCACTTGCACTTGTACTTGCACTTGTACTTGCACTGGCAGCTTGCACCTGCTATTGCTACTTGCACGTCATCATGTGCTCGTCATCTAGCTACTTGCTACTTGAATACCATCGTGCACATCATCAGCATCATTAGCATTATCAGTATAATCACCACCACCACCACCAGCATCTATGTCACATGGCAAGCACATTTTAACGTGTGCATGTGTGCATGTGTTTGCAGCTAACTGACCTCATGGCCCGGGAATGGGGTGTGCCTCTTCACATCCTCAGAGGTGACGGCCTTGCTCAGTTCTGCAGGCTGGTGGCTGTGTACCCTGGTACTTACACACCCCCTAGTTGCGAACACATGCGAACGGTGCTTGTCCCCAAGGTGATGGCTCCATATGGCAGCTGCCAAGCCATGCACAGCTATGACAGCTATGACAGCACCATGCACAGCTATGACAGCCAGCTGCTATGACAGCCAGCTGCTAAGCCATCATGCCACCACTACCATGCTCATCCTATTCTCATCCGCATCACCCTAACATGGATTAATGTGGCATGTATGCAGGCACTGCAACGCTTGGACAATCAGCTGGCACCCATGCGGGCTGAGCGGGCTCATTATGGCTGCAGTGTCTCCTTTGACTTTACTACCAGCAGCAGGCGAAAAAATATCAGTACTTTACTACCAGCAGCAGGCGAAAAAATAGCAGCAGGCGAAAAAATATCAGTACTTTACTACCAGCAGCAGGCGAAAAAATAGCAGTTTTCGGAAGGGTTTGAACCGGTGACCTCTCGCAGTTCGACGAACACGTATCCAACCGTACCGCACTGTCGGGAATACGCAAAATCGCATTGTGCGGGCTATCGTATTTGGTAACACTGGTAGACATCTACAGTACTGTAGACATTTACAGTACTGTAGACCTTTACAGTATTGTAGACATCTACAGTACTGTAGACATCTACAGTACTGTAGGTACCTCGAGGTACCTCGAGAGACCATTGACAGTACTGTAGACATCTACAGTACTGTAGACATCTACAGTACTGTAGACCTCTACAGTACTGTAGACCTTTACAGTACTGTAGACATCTACAGTACTGTAGACATCTACAGTACTGTAGGTACCTCGAAGCACCTTGAGAGACCATTGACAGTACTGTAGGCATCTACAGTACTGTAGACCTTTACAGTACTGTGGACATCTACAGTACTGCACTCCTACAATTTAGTCCCTCCGTTTGTCCCTGCGTTCTACCGACCTCGTCCGATCGGGCTGAAATTTTGATAGATGGTAGTTTGCAGAAATTAAAACATATTTTTTCAAGAAAAATATTTGGAAAAATCCAAAAGCTGTTGCGCTGTGGCCCGCAACCTATCCCTGCACTTATCCCTGCACCTACGCCCCAGGGCCACAGCGCAGCCGCCTTTGATTTTTTAAAAATATTTGTTCTGAAAAATATGTTTTATATTCTGCAAACTACCAGCTATCAAAATTTCAGCCCGATCGGACAAGGTCGGTAGAACGCAGGGACAAACGCAGGGACTAAATTGTAGGAGTGTGTAGACATCTACAGTACTGTAGGTACCTGGAGGTACTTCGAGAAACCACTTACAGTACTGTAGGTACCTACAGTACTGTAGACATCTACAGTACTGTAAGCACCTACAGTACTGTAGGTACCTACAGTACTGTAGACATCCTCAGTACTGTAGACACCTACAGTACTGTAGGTACCTCGAGGTACCTTGAAAGACCACTTACAGTACTGTAGACATCTACAGTCTGTAGGCATCGCGGCGTACGCTCCGTGACCGCTTGCCTCGGTCTTGAGGTTCCCCGCGCCAGGGCCTTTGCCTCGCCGTTTACAACCGTCCAAACCGACCAGTGATACCATTGTTAACAACGTATCCACCTGTAGTACTGTAATGGTGTCCAGTATTGTAGCCTGTTAAGGACTCAGATATGGTGTTTTTGAAACAATGTCGCCATGATTCCCACACACACCATCATAACGTCATTCATGCTACACCTCCTCATCATCGTCCGACTCTCCCACCTCTGCCTCCTCAGTCTCATCTGCCTCCTCTGTCTCATATGCCTCCTCAGCCTCCTCTGCCTCCTCTCCATCTAGTGCCTCTACTTCCTTCTGTGCCACTTTTCCTTTTTTAGGCTGCTCCCCCTCATCAGATGCCTCTGCCGCCTCAGCAGCCATAGACTCATCCCAATGAGCCAACAGTTTGCCCAACTCTTCTTGCACGTCCTCCTCACCCAACGCCCAGTCTTTGTTCCACTGGGCGTCCACCGGTGCTTGGGCCGGCCGCTCATAAGGCTCAGGCTGCACATAAACACCTCCATCTAATGGCCCTAACCCCTCTGGCCAGTTGACATGCTGCTGACGACGCTGAGGGTGACTGGTGGGCTGACATTTGTGCACAAACTCCACGTCCAACATGGACAGGAAGCAGGTGGCATTGTTGATGTAGCCCTCGCTGCCGTAGAAGTGCACCCTTGTGGAAGCATTGCCCGGGAGGTCCCAATCCCCTGCATGGACCGTGTAGCCGCGCATCCTCAACACCTCACCCGGCTGTAAGGTCACCTTGTAGACCTGCATCAATGGCATCGCCTTCATGGCCTTCTTCAAGGCTGCTTCTTTGATGACTCCCTTGTGCTTAGCCTCCACTTTCAACACCTGCACATGGCTGCCTGGGCTGACCAGCACCTGCGTCACTCCAACAGCGATGATCATCACCAGACCATCCCGCCCCCAAATGATCCTGGGGGGGGCTGCGGGGGTTGCTGCTGAAGACGCAGCAGGCACTGTGGTGGAGGGAACGGCTTGTGGGGGAGGGCTGCTGGTCTGGGGTGCTGCTGCGGTTGTCGCTGCTGTTGTTGAGGGGGGGGGGATTGAGAGGGAAGGGTCTGGGTTGACGTCCACATGCAAAGCCTGGGCTGCCACCAGACCTGTGGCCTTTGTGAGGGCCATGTCCACAGATCTGACGGCACGACCATGCATGGTGTCGTTGGTCAACACTGTACCCCCTCTGAGGGTGACCTGGGAGAGCTGTGAAGCATGCTGCTGTAGCCTTTCGAGGTAAGGGCGAGCAATTCTGATTGCTGTGGCATACTTCGTCAACTGGGTCCGTGCTGCTTCGCCTGCTGCATTGTTCTGAGCTGCTGTGGTTTGCGCCTTTTTCAGGATGCGTAAGGAGCGGGCTGTCCAGCACCCTGACATGGAGACCTCATCTGGCAGGCTGCCATCTGCAGTCGCCGTGGTAAAGGGCATCTGCAGGCGCTGGCCGGTGCTGTATTGCACGGCCAGCTTCTTTTTGCTGACGACTGGCCAACCATATGCATCCGTGAGGGGGATGTCGTTGAAGATGGCATGGCCAAACACCAAGCTGAGGAGCTGCAATGCCCACTCCTCCTTAGCCGTTGGATGAAGGCTGGCGGGGAGGTGGGTCAAGGCAACACCCAGCTCAAGCACTGCTTGTCGCCACTGATCAGCCTGCTCAGGGGTGAACTGTTTGACCACAGTTTTGCCATTGGCGTAATCGCAAGGCCGCCAAACAGTAGCCTGCAGTCATACACAATGTTCCTCATAGACACAAGAAATGGGGTTTGGTAAGGGTATAGTGATAGGGCTAGGGCTAGGGCTAGTGCTAGTGCTAGGGTTAGGGCTAGGGCTAGGGCCAGAGCTAGGGCTAGGGCTAGGGCTAGGGCTAGGGCTAGGGACAGGGACAGGGCTAGGGCTAGGGCTAGGGCTAGGGACAGGGCTAGGTCTAGGGCTAGGGCTAGGGCTAGGGCTAGGGCTAGGGCTAGGGCCAGGGCTAGGGCTAGGGCTAGGGCTAGGATTAGAGCTAGGGCTAGGGCTAGGGCTAGGGTAAGGGCTAAGGCTAGGGCTAGGGCTAGGGCTAGGGCTAGGGCTAGGGCTAGGGCTAGGGCCAGGGCTAGGGCTAGGGCTAGGGCTAGGGCTAGGGATAGGCATGGACGCAGTGATGGGGTTTAGCTAGGGTTTGTGTTAGGTTTTAGGGTTAGAGTTAGGTTTAGGGATAGGGCTAGGGCTTTGATTTTGTTTGCATGCGGGCTTCACGTTCTTGCTCTTGTCCACTTGTTTGCCTTTTCCGCCTCGCTTCCTTCCCTTGGTTCCCTTGGTAGTTGGCGCTTTAGCAGCTGATTTGCCTCCCTTCTGCAAAACAAGGAAGGCACAACGTTTCCAGATCACATCATTGAAAAGAGGGCTCATTTAATCTTACCTGTTGTTCAGTGGCTGTGCTCTTCCCTGTCTCCTGAGCTTTCAGCGTGGTGGTTGCTCTTCTTGTTGCAGGACCTTTGACCACAGAACGTTCCGGGGGGCTTGTCTCCTGCATGTGCCATGATGCTCATCCAGTGATATCGACACATGTGATCAGGTATAACAAATGATGCACTGAATGACATTGTTGTCTATGCTGTTTCTTTGAGATATTATAGCCCACCTGCTGTCGAGTGGCGGTGGTCCTGGCTTGTGCTTGGGCCTTCTTTGTGGCGGTAGCAGCTGGCTTTGGAGGCGGCGCCTGAGCATCAACACGCAGCTGGGGCCCTGTTCCCTGCATGTGCCATGATGCTCATCCAGTGATATCGACACATGCGATCAGGTAAAACAAATGATGCACTGAATGACCACATGGCGGTTGCCTAATTCGTGGTCGTTTATTTTCTATAGTCTTACTGATGCATGATTGTCTTACCTTTAACAAGGAAGCTACACTGGCTGACAGCTGCTCCAGCTGTTGCTGCTGCTGCTTCTCCTTCTGCAGCATCTGGTTCTGCATCTGGGCCCTTGCCTTCTCAGATGCTTGTAGTTGCTGCTGCAGCCGGAGCACTGTCTCATTCTGCTGCCTCAACTGCCGCTCAAGCTCCTGCTGCTGCTGCTGAAATGCCTGGCGCTGCCGCTGATGCAGTTCCACCATTGCTTTGCCCACAGCCTCCTGCAACTGAGTTACCGCCCGCCATGCAGCCTGTCCGTACGCGACCTCCCGGTTCTGTCGCTCATCAAGTTGCAGAACCATGTTTATCAGCTGGTTCACGTCCAATGCATGCAAGTCACTGTACGCTGTGAAAGTCGTGGCGTTATGCTTTGACTGGGTTACTTTCACAGCCTACTTAGGGCTGCTGGGGGAACATATGTGCGCATGGACACGACATGGCTTGTTGGCATGTGCTTTTGTAATGTATACATATATACATCCTTACCTGTGGCAGCGTCTGCTGGGGAAGTGTTTGGGGCTGCTGTGGCAGGGGCTGGGACTGGGGCTGGGGCATGGTCTGCTGGGCCAAGGGCTGTGGCTGCTGAGGCAGGGGCAGGGGCTAGGGCTGCTGGGGCAGGGGCTGCTGAGGCACGGACTGCTGAGGCAGAGGTTGCTGGGTCAGGTGCTGCTGGGGCAGGGGCTGCTTGGGCAGGGGCAAGGGCTGCTGGGGCAGGGGCCGGGGCTGCTGGGGCAGGGGCAGGGGCTGCTGGGGCAGGGGCAAGGGCTACCGGGGCAGGGGCAGGGGCTGCTGGGGCAGGTGCTGCTGGGGCAGGGGCTGCTGGGGCAGGGGCAGGGGCTGCTGGGGCAGGGGCAAGGGCTACCGGGGCAGGGGCATGGGCTGCTGGGGCAGGGGCTGCTGGGGCATGGGCTGCTGGGGCAGCTGGGGCAGTGGCTGCTGGGGCAGCTGGGGCAGGGGCTGCTGGGGCAGGGGCTGGGGCTGCTGGGGCAGGGGCTGCTAGGGCAGGGGCAGGTGCTGCTGGGGCAGGGGCAGGGGTTGCTGGGGCAGGGGCTGCTGGGGCATGGGCTGCTGGGGCAGCTGGGGCAGGGGCTGCTGGGGCAGCTGGGGCAGGGGCTGCTGGGGCAGGGGCAGGGGTTGCTGGGGCAGGGGCTGCTGGGGTAGGGGCAGGGGCTGCTGGGGCAGGGGCAGGGGCTGTGACATGGGCTGGGGTACAGGTAGGGGCTGGGGCGGGGGCTGATGCTGGTGCCGGTGTTGGTGCTGGTGTTGGTGCCTCTGCTGGTGCCGCTGCTGCTACTGGGCTGGTAGCTGAGGCTGGGGCGGTGCCATGGGGAAGGGCATGGGCAGGAGCATGGACTAGGCCTGGGGTCGGCGTTGCGCCAGCGGGTGGTGCTGAGGTTGGGGCTGGGGCTGGAGCTGGGTCACAGGCAGGGGCAGGGGCAGGGGCAGGGGTTGGCGCAGGGGTTGGGGCCGGGGCGGGGCCATGGGCAAGGCCAGGGGCAGGGGCAGGGGCAGGGGCAGGGGCAGGGGCAGAGGCAGAGGCAGAGGCAGAGGCAGAGGCAGAGGCAGGGGCAGGGGCAGGGACAGGGGCAGGGGCAGGGGCAGGGACAGGGGCAGGGGCAGGGGCAGGGGCAGGGGCAGGGGCAGGGGCAGGGGCAGGGGCAGGGGCAGGGGCAGGGGCAGGGGCAGGGGCAGGGGCAGGGGCAGGGGCAGGGGCAGGGGCAGGGGCAGGGGCAGGGGCAGGGGCAGGGGCAGGGGCAGGGGCAGGGGCAGGGGCAGGGGCAGGGGCAGGGGCAGGGGCAGGGGCAGGGGCAGGGGCAGGGGCAGGGGCAGGGGCAGGGGCAGGGGCAGGGGCAGGGGCAGGGGCAGGGGCAGGGGCAGGGGCAGGGGCAGGGGCAGGGGCAGGGGCAGGGGCAGGGGCAGGGGCAGGGGCAGGGGCAGGGGCAGGGGCAGGGGCAGGGGCAGGGGCAGGGGCAGGGGCAGGGGCAGGGGCAGGGGCAGGGGCAGGGGCAGGGGCAGGGGCAGGGGCAGGGGCAGGGGCAGGGGCAGGGGCAGGGGCAGGGGCAGGGGCAGGGGCAGGGGCAGGGGCAGGGGCAGGGGCAGGGGCAGGGGCAGGGGCAGGGGCAGGGGCAGGGGCAGGGGCAGGGGCAGGGGCTGATGCTGTTGCTGTGTCTGTTGCTGGCGCTGGGGTATGGGCTGGAGGTGCGCTGAATGGCTTGATGAGGGGATGGGGGGTAGCGGTTGGGATGGGGAGAGAAGGGAAAGATAACGAGCGCCCCTCGCTTGTAGACTCAGACGAAACAGCTTGGTGACCTGTGGTGTCATGTACAAAGAAGCATGATGGTCAGGATCTATGCAGATCTGTGATAACCCAATCTCACACACTTCTACCTCGGTTCATATTTCCCCTCATTTCCCCTCATCAATTGACCACACGATGCTTATGTTGTGAAGTAACCATTTGACCATGCATGGTGAACTCCATTTCTATGTATGGACCAGGGTTCGGGGCTCACCGCTGGGAAGGGGGAGGGGCCCCGGTGATGGCTGAGATTCAGTATCATTGTCCAGCCCAGAGGATTGTGGGGGGTTGTGCCCAGGGTCGTGGGATGGTTGTGGTGACGGTGAGGAAGGAGACTCAGGTGACACGATGGACATGGGCGGAGATGGCACTGGTGATGGAACGTCATTATCCTGCAGCGCGGACAATCGCCATGTGCCATGTGGTTCACTTGCCTGAACACCCTCTGCCTTTCCATGCATTTGGTGCGGATAACTTACCGACAATGGGTCAGCCATGTCACTTGGTGCCCTGTTCTTCCACTTGGGGTGCACATCGATCTGCATGGTAACACAAGAGCGGTTAGTCTGATCATATCACATTTGGTAATGCAACCCATACATCTATCTTACTAGGGTTGAGGAACGTACCAAAGAGCACCACTCTCCCTCAGTCTCCAGGGTACACTGCAGTAATCGCTGCCGAGCTAACATCCGCTTGGCATCATAACGAATGCCGGTTTGCATGCAGTTCCGCCTACGTGCATCATGGTATCTGTGGTCTTTGTTTGCATTATAGATTAGACTAACCTTAATGACGTTTGATAGCATGCAAACTATGTTGCTGTGTCGAAGGCATGTCGTCCTAGTTGTTCACCTGAAGCTTCGGCGCCATAAGTATTCCATGTGGATTAGCAGACGCAGCTCATCACTCCAATCATCCGTTTGCTGTGGGCACGTCCCATCAATGACCTCCCATTCTGTTTCTTTGACGTTCGCATTCAAAAACTCTACCAGGTTAGACTCCTCCTCTGGTGTAAGGCCCTGCGCCATCCCATCCAAGGCAATTTGTGTCTTGATTCATGTACTGACCGTATATCTAAGGTTGGTGACAGGTTTGGAAGTCATTTACCTCTCCCCAAGGGCAGAAGATCACGAATATGTCATGCCTCGGGTACACAGCGATCAGCCGGCCTCCCATGGGGATGAAAAACACCTCGTACTTCGTTAGGCGGCAACGTTTGAATTCACCATCGGGATAACAGTATCCTTTCATCACTTCATTGCCGAGGTCTGGGTTTAGACAATTGCCATCATGTCTGTCCCGGTGGTTGAAGAAGTTCTACATTGGCAAAGAAATATGAAGTCTACGCTCAGGTTGTACCCCCAAGTTGTGAATCTACGTATTAGCCCATACCTTCATGCGCCCAAGTGCCGTCCTCAGCACATTGTTGTCTAGGGTTTTGGGTCTATTGTTCCCATCAGGTCCTTGCTGCCAGAACATGCCTCCACCGGGTGGCAACGCAGCCTGTGAGGCCTTCACAATGGCACATGGCACGGAGGGAATGATGTTACTAGTCTTGGTAAGGGGTAAGGTGCTGTCGTTTTCATTGAGCTTAGCTTCACCTATTCATGCATGGTAAACTTACTTTGAGAATGTTCTTGAGTGGACGTGCTGGTTGCTGCTGATGCTTGTCTGGTCCGATAGCGTCACTTGGAGATGGGTGGGGTGCTCCACGACCTCCAGGCTACGCCTGCATTGATGTTTAAAGCATTTGTCTATTAGGGTATAGTCTTTAGGTATTAGTTTATCAACCAAATGATGTCAAGATCATGTGCGGACATAGGTGACCAGCGCTGACCTATATGGCCTTACCTCAGCTTCTTTATATGTAACATGGGGGACAGCTCCAGCAGTGTACGACTGCGCGCATTCTGCATGGCATCAACAAAGCATATCTACAGGTATGACCCACATCTCTGTACACGATTAAGATGTCACGTGCTTATTGCGTCTCCCGGACACCATGTATCCGTATGATGTGACTCATGCCTCAATACCTACCAGTTGCTTCTCCTGCTCCTGCTTCTGCTCCTGCTGCTGCAATGCGCATGGGGGGGGCTGGGCAGCCCTGGCTGGGCTGGGCCTGTGAAGCCCGCTTCCCTTGCCGAGGTGGGGCGGGCGGGTTCAGGCCTGGCCCTTGGCTGCTGCTCGTGGTACCACCACCCCTGCTGCCACCTGCACTTGCAGGGCCACCTGCACCACATGCTGCTGCTGCTGCTGCTCCTCTTGCTCCTGCTGCTGCTCCTGCCCTTGCTGCTGCTCCTGACTTTGCTGCTGCTCCTGCTTCTGGTCCTGCTGCTGCTAGGCGCATGTGGGGGGCTGGGCGGCTCTGGCTGGGTGGGGCCTGTGAAGGCCGCTTCCCTATACGAGGCGGGGGGGGCGGGCACAGGTCTGTTGCTGCTGCTGGTGCTGTTGTTACTCTTGCTCCAGCTGCTCCTGCTGCTGCTCCAGACCCTGCTGCTGCTTTGGACCATGGTGCTGCCCTTGCGCCTGCTGCCGCTGCTGCTGCTCCAGTCCCTGCTGCTGCTGCTCCTGCTGCTGCTCCTGCCCCAGGGTGCATGGGGGAGGTTGGGCCCATGGGGGGGGCTGGCCGGCCCTGCTTGGGCTTGGGATGTGAAACATGCCTCCCTGGACGAGGCGGGGAGGAGAGGGAGCGATCTGACCCCTGGCTGCTGCTCGGGGTACCACCACCCCTGCTGCCACCCACACTTGCTGGGCTACCTCCACCTCCACCTGCTGCTGCTGCTGCCGCTCCTGCCCCTGGTTGCATGTGGGGGGTTGAGCCCATGGGGAGGGCTGGCCGGCCATGGCCAGGCTTGGGCGGTGAAGCTCGGCGACCACGTTTGATCACACGTGTCCACTCTGGATCACTGTCCTCACCACCTGCCCCAGCCTCCGCTGCTGTTGCTGCTGGTGATGCTGCCACTGTTGCTGCCGCTGCTGCTGCTGCTGCCGCTGCTGCTGCTGTCGCTCCTGTACCTGGGTGCATGGGCAGGGTTGGGCCCATGGGGAGGGCTGGCCGGCCCTGCTTGGGTTTGGCCTGTGAGACCCGCTTCCCTGGCCGGAGGGGTGGGGCGGGCGGGTTCAGGCCTGACCCTTGGCTGCTGCTGGGGGTACCACCACTCCTGCTGCCACCTGCACTTGCAGGGCTACCTGCACCACCTGCTGCTGCTGCTGCCGCTCCTCCTGCTCCTGCTGCTGCTCTTGCCCTTGCTGCTGCTCCTGGTGCTCCTGCTGCTCCTGCTGCTGCTGCTGCTCCTGCAGATTGTACGGTGGACACTGTTGAGCCAACATTACATGTGTACGTGGTCACTAACAGTACAAAGTGCATGGCTCACCGTCCAAGCCCAGACGCAACCCGACCTCCATAGCCTGCGCCAATGCTGCCTTGTTGGCGAGGGCACGTTGCTTAGGGTCACGCGAGGCTTGCAAGTCTCTGATCTGCACAATAGAAAACACATTGCCTTGATCTTATTGTTGCATTGCACAACGGCTGCACTTGCTAACTATAGCAGTTAACCCTTCTCACCTCCTGTGCGATGGCCTCCATGATCACCTCGTTCACCTCGTTAGCCAGCAAGCGCTGACCGTCTGTCCGCCCTGAAACCACAAAATGGTTATCGTTGATGCGCATCAGTGGTACAGCCTCACCTTGCACCATGAGTGGTCCTCTAGGGGGTGCAATGCTGGCCAGCTGCTCCGGGCTGAACAGTTTGCGGCAATTGGAGCCCCCAACATGCCACAGATCTTGCTGACCGCCCCCATTGGTTAAAATGTCTATTGGCACCCCAAGGACGACAGAAGCCAGTACGCAGGCGGTGGCACCGCTCCACGCCCTAGGCCGCCCAACTTCTTGGTCAAGGTACTCCTTCAAGGTGATGCTCTCCAGTGACATCACCCCTGTGGTGGGGTCCACCTGTTCCACCCACTCTGCTGCTGACGTCATCATTGCAACAAAGCTGGCTGGGTCGCTTCCCCACTTGTCACTGTTTGCCAGGACCCTCTGTCCCACCTCATAAACGAGCTGGCGAAGTAGGCCATGCCCCTGCGTATTGACAAGTGGGCTATGTCATGCCTCATAGTGGTATGGTCGTGTGGTTTAGCATGTGCACAGTCTATAATGATGACACATTAGTAAGTCAGCATGCAGCAATACCCTTGACATAATGGGAAGGTGTAGTACTGGACCCATGTCCACCCACCGTGTCGTTGCTCAACCCAGCTATCATTGCCAAAGCCCGGTAGAAGCAGTTGCCATCGCCCTTCACGGTGTATGCCACGATACCGCGACGGCGGAGTACCTCAAGGGCCAGTTCCAGTCCTTGTCTCCAGAGGGGGCCATCAGCGTTCTCCAAGAGTGGCCTGACGGGGGGTGTCTGCATGGCACACGTGTTCATAGTGAGCCTATGCTGCTGCATAACATTCCATTCTTAGCTCATTTCACCTGCATGGGTTGGGCCTCAGCCTCATGCGCTGGCAAAGACTGGGTGGCTGATGCCTGCGCATGGCACATCACACAACAACTGCCTCAGCCTCGCAACACTTCATGGAGTAGTGGTACCGCTGTCACCAAAACAATTGCTTGGTCCTCACCAAGGTCGATCCTGGCTGCACTCCTACAATTTAGTCCCTGCGTTTGTCCCTGCGTTCTACCGACCTTGTCCGATCGGGCTGAAATTTTGATAGATGGCAGTTTTCAGAAAATAAAACATTATTTATAAGAAAAATATTTGGAAAAATCCAAAAGCTGTTGCGCTGTGGCCCGCAACCTATCCCTGCACTTATCCCTGCACCTACGTCCCAGGGCCACAGCGCAGCCGCCTTTGATTTATTCAAAATATTTTTACTGAGGAATATGTTTTATTTTCTGAAAACTACCATCTATCAAAATTTCAGCCCGATTGGACAAGGTCGGTAGAACGCAGGGACAAACGCAGGGACTAATTTGTAGGAGTGTGGGAAGGCTCCAGCTGTGTGTCCTGCATGCGAGGGCTACCTGCTGCTGCCGGGGCCCGCATGCGAGGGCTGGCGGGGGTTAGGCTGGGCTGGCTGGGCAAGGTTGCCAAGGTCTTGGTGATGCTGGCATAGGTCTCCTGCATGCATTAAGGCGACATGAAGAGTTATGGTTGACAGCATGTAATGCCAACATGCATGTCGCACATGTTGCTCATGTTGCTCAAGCATGAGGTCCCTGCACCTCACCTGGGAGGAGCCCAGGTTAAGGTGGGGGTGCACCAGCTCCATCAGTCCGCGACGTACATTTGGCAGCCACTTCTCGCCAACTTCCAGGTTTTGCCCGTCACCTGATGCATAACACAACACGGTGAACATGAGGTAAGTCCATGGTACCAGGACATGCTCCATGCGTCATTTCACTTGCAAACTGCAACATGAAACATGCTGTCTGCTGAACAAGCATGTAACACGTGCTACTCACTGCGCCAGGTCCAGTACCACTCAGCCAGGTTGAAGAAGGGCTGAAACAGCGGTGGTGTGTCTTCCGTATACATGCCCTACATGCGCCTTTCCATGTCTTGGTAAAGCTGCCGGGTGGTGCGCATCTGTTTCATAGCTAAGTCTGAGCTGTCGGTGTTGTTGTCGTTGATGTTGCTGACGATCCTGCAGGCCCAGCAGGTGCATGGTGCGTTGAACGCCCAGAGCATGGTGCGCTGTGTAGGTCACATGGTGCATCAGTCACACCTGTCCTGCAATTCTGCCAGCTCCTCCTTAGTTGGGAGGTATGCTTTGGCACGAAATAATGACATGCAGCTGATGGCCATGCCATTCACTGCGTTCTTCAGCCAAGCAGGAACCCTTGGGCTGAGGTAGGGCCCAGGCACCTGTAGTACACAAAGTTTGATGCTGTCAATGCATGTCAGGCCAATGTGTATTAATGAATGCTGTGTGCAGGGTACGCACCTCGTCTGGGCTGCGCGGGTAGAGGGACTGCACCGCCCATGCCATCACCCGGCATAGGAGTTCAGATTTGGGCAACATGGCGGCGTCGATGATGAGCTCCCCCACTGCAAGTGTTGCCGCGAACAAGGCTGCATCGACGAAAATGCATTCGTTGCTCTGCATTTGTGAGTGTGCTGGCAGCGGTGTCTGTGTTACTGCGATGAGCGGCTACGATGGACGTGCACAAGTTGTGCTGATTGCATGACAGTACAGCAGTAACGAACAAAAATCCAATTATGGCCTTATCTCAACAGCTTGGTCTGTGAGCCACTGTGTGCCTTACATGTCACCCAAGTTGCCGCTATACCGGCCAACCTCCTCCAAGCTAACACACGCTGTAACCACCAGCCTCCCTCGAGACCCCTAAAGTACTGTAGACCTCTACAGTACTGTAGACCCCTACAGTATTGTAGACCCCTACGAGTCTCTTTCGCATTAGAGGTGTGTTGTCAGGGAACTCAGAGCTCTGTTACATCCTTCTGTCCCCACATTGAATAGTACGGTGTGGTTCTCTCACTCACGCCTTCATGCAGTCATTTTTTCACCACCACTATGTTCTCAGTGAGTCAGACGAAGGAGAAGTGCTCGTTTGCCCCTGATGCAGCCAGCATGGCATTCAATGAGGCATGCACTGACCCAGCCAACCATGAGGGCTTGGACACGGTGATGGGCAGGCACCTAGACCCAAACAGCTGGTGCGCCTGGATCAAAGCCTGTGCCATCTCTGGTGTGGCTGCCCCATCACACTCCAATATGGCCACCCTTTCGACCCCGGGCATGCAGTGAAACAGGAGCTGCACCCACTCCACAGATGGCCTGGCCTCGCCATTCATGAACTTGACAGAGGCACACCCTTGCACCACAGGGGCCAGCGCTGGCAACAGGACCTCATCTATCTCGGTGGTGATCCCCCCACTATGGTACACATCTAGCTGCACCTCAACCTCATCAATGCCCCCACTCAGGAAGCGAAGATCTGACACTACAGCCATCCATGTAGGGTAATGGATGCTGAGCTCTAGGACCAGCTTCTGCACCTCGGGCCTCACACGGCCCCCCATGTACAGGTTGGTCACACAGCTGGTGTGCTTCTCCTGATCCCAGACCTCCGTCCCCACATGCAGCCTCCCTATCCTCAGCTCTGTCAGGGAGTGCAGGGGGAGCTTGGCTGCATCATGGAGATCCATCTCCGTGATGTCCAGCACCCGCAGGTTGCTGGGGTGGTCATGGAGGGAACGCATCAGCGGCAGCCTGAACACCCTCAACTCCCTGAGCTGCAGTGCTGCTGCAAGCCACTCCCCCCCATTGTGGCGCACCCTGTCGCTGCGGCCTCTGTCCTGGATGTTCAGGGTCTTCAAGCCCCGCATCAGCGGGTCCTCCAACATCCGCTTCAACCCCTTGGACAGCATGTCAAACCCCTCCACCACCAGGTGCTCCACATTGGGGAAGTTGGGCATCATCTTGGCAGACAGCCAGGTGTCCACATTCAGGTCGACGTATGGGTAGTCGCCGGCAACGATTCTCACCCGTCGGATGGCCGGACAATGGCCCAGCTGACCGATTGCCCCTTCCACCAGGTACCGGCTTTTCATGTCGATGTGCGTCCTCCGCTGCCACAACGTCAAGGTCATGGGCAGCCCCCGCCCCCGCAATGCCATCACGTTGTCGTGGGTCAGGAAGCCGCTGTAGGACATGTCGTCGATGTTTAAGCTGAGGTTGCTGATGGTGCGCAGACATGATATGCGGCAGGCTTTGCTGGCTTGGTTGAGATTGGGCCCGTCGCCAGCTCTGATGGCCTCGCTGGTGATGAGCTCAAACACCGCTGATGGCAGTGCCAACGCGTTGATTTGTTGGGCCGGGACGGCTCGCTGCTGGGCTGATGGGGGCTCCATCGTGTTGTGGTGTGTACCGCACCCGACCGTATGATCGCTTGCGGGCGCTTGCACATGCAAGACTTCGGTATGGCTAATTATTCGTGAAGGGGCTATTGAGACAGCCTGGTTGTAAGTTCCATATCTCTGACCAGAGCCAACTCGTAATACAACCGAGCACCCTTGCCAGTTAGGAGGTGATAGAGGAGGTGAATTCGGCATGAACGCATGAGGAAACCACCAACAGCAGCCTAGTGCACGGCACAACAAACCAGCCCAAGCACCACCAAAGCTAGCAATGAGCTCTCAGGAACCAGTGGATCAACCCCCGAAGTCCACGCGTGTGCCGCGCGCGACGAAGCGCCCTGCGCCTTCACTCAAGGAGGAGCCAAACTCTGGGATTGTTCAGGCGATGTACAGGATGAATTGGCTGACCAAGTGGAGGCCCGGACAACCCCGCCGAGCCTTGATGCATTTGATCCAGGCTGGGGAGTGGGAGGAGGCGATGCGTGGAGTGGGTGTAGGCCAGTCATTTGCTGACACCGGTCCTACCCCACCACAGCCTGCCTCGCTAGAGTCCCGCGGTTGATAGAGTTGTCACAGACAAGGCATGGAATGCGCAATGATGACCCTGTTGTGAGATTGACGGCCATGGACTGGGCCATTATTGCTTGTAAGCTGAACGTTGTCATGACACCTTGTCTCTTTCAAACACTCTTGCCAGTTAGGAGCCAATAGAGGCGGCCGAGGCACGTTGATATACATGACATATACACACACCTTGTCTCTTGCATGTTTGTTACTCCAAGGCCATGTCACACGTATGCAGTAACAGCTGTTTATACCATAACACACAACTAACGGCTGAAGTCAAACTCAACAATGGTGATAATGTTGTTGATGGACAACACCCACGGCCGCAACATCCAACCATATCAGAAAGCATGAACCACCTGCATACTCTGGTTGGTTCCCTACACTACATGGCTGTGATGGGAGCCTAACCCACAGCACTTACACCAACCATAGCAGACCTCTTGCCTGTTGCCTCTTCACTACAGGCATGAGTCGTTGCATGCATGACGTGCTCGCAATTCTAACCAAGACCTTGAAAGCTACAGTACCTACTCCAGCCCACTTCCCTCCTGCTCCTCCTCCTCTTCTTCACCCCTCCCCTCTACATCCCCCCCCTCCCCCACCCCTGCCTTGTCCCGCTGCTGCTGCTGCTGCCCCGGCTGCCCCGTCCCCTGCCCCGGCTGCCCTGCTGCCCCTGCTGCCTCCACGTCCCCCGACAGGACAGGTGCCGCAAGGGGGGGGTTGAGCTCCTTCTCCACCTCAGCCTCAAAGTCGGCAAAGGCCTTGTCCAGGATGGCCTACAGGAAAACCACACATCACATGGGTTGGTGCGCGGCGCAAGCATGACACCAGCAGGTAACCATGCGGTGAGCTGGGGTAGAGCCCACCTCCATCTTTCTGTCAGACCAGCGTGTGACGTCCCGCACCACATGGCTGACCTTTGTCTCCTACAAGCACGCATGCCAAAGACCTTCAACACTCATCCATGGGCATTGCATATGAGCTTAGGAGGCTGCATGTATACGGCACTCACCTCCATGTCATGCTTGCCGGCCACCCGGGAGACCAGCTCCTCGCCTTTGCGGTGCATCATCTCCATCCAGGTGACTGGGGGGAAGGCGACAGCCCAACCCTCCGGCAAGGGGAACGAAGGCACTGCAGCGTACACATGCACATGGCATCCAAGAGTGTTTCACTTACAAACACAATGAACAACACACAACATGCCCACAATGCACAACATGCACATAACATGCATAACATGCACTCGGTGCACAACATGCATGCAATGCACAACATGCACACGGTGCACAATGCAATGCACAGGTACAGAGCCTTACCCCCAAACTCCTTCAGATGCTGGACCTGGCGCAAGCCATCTGTCCATGAGGCGAGCACCGTCATCCTGTTGCCTGCCTTGCGGGTCACCCCGACATCCTCGCCCCAGACCTTTGTTTGTTCCATGACTGCCGGGGAGATGGACTTGACGCGTTTCTGAGTTTCCACTAGCGTTCCGATGGCCCTGCAGTAGCACATCATGACAAGACAGTGACCATGGGGCACAACCATGGCCAGCAAGTCATGGGACTCCTACAACACAACGGGCACCCACTCGTTAATCAGGGTCTTAAACCTCTGGTAGGCGTTGTAGGGGGCAGGCAGGGTCCCAAACTGCTTGAACAAACCCTGCATCACTTCCGCGATGCAGAACTCCTCTGCCATATCCCACTTGAACTCCTCAGGCAGTTTTTCCGACTTGGCAATGTCCCCATGGGTCAAGCCGGGTATGATAAACAACCCTTGGCCCTGCATGAAGTCAGGCATGGACCTCCATGGTATTGGGTTACAACGTTGACTACTATGGAACCGCTCATAACACATGCACCCACCTCCGGGAGCTTGTGGCACCGCATGCCCCACTTCCTCACTGCTGCACTGGCCAATGCCTTCGCCGCTTTCTCAACCGACACCTACACATCACAAGCACAACATGTGAGGTTGTGACATTGTATAAAAAATGCATCCGCATGTCTCCATTTACTACACTCACCTCAAAATAGGTAGCGTCTTTCGTGATCTGCACAGCAAATACAAAGGTAGACCGGTAAGCTGAACGAGGCAAGACAAGCAGGTCAGGGGGAGTTTGCATAGATACTAGCCAATTACTCTTACCATGCTCCTAGCAGACAGCCTGGTCGCTAGCGAGACCCTTTTGGACGGGGAGATGTCCAATCTGAACCCCTGGCCCTGCATGAGGCACCACATTCAGCATGATGCCGGATTTGCTGCATACCATGCAAATGATAGGCTTAGTGAAGAATAACATCCACACACACAGACTCACACTCACCATTGAGCCACCTCCGACTTCCCCCTTCCCCATGCTGCGGGTGGATGTGGAGGCCGGGGAGGAAAGGAGGGGGCCAGCTGCCGGTGCCTACATCAGCAACCATACAAGGCCACACTCAACATGTGGTTCAACATGTGGTAATATGTGGTTCATACCCACATACATAACCGTACAACACACACACAGGCACACCTTACTGACACCACGGCTCCCGGTTGCACCATGAGCATGGGGTCCTGCTGGGGACCCCACGCCACGCCGACTCCCAGCCACCCTCTTAAGCACAGGCTGGGTCTCGACCATGCCTTCGCCACTGTCCCCCGCCGGCTGCAGCCACACACGACCACCAGAAAAGAAAGAAGAAAGAAAACTACTCCGGTACAAACCGGCGTGCATTAAGGGAGGAGCTTCCGCCTGTGGCGCGGCCTGCTCCCACCTCCAAACGTTGGACACAGGCTGGACATGTCCCCATCAAGCTGCCCTAGCTGTAGCCACAGACCACAGCTAGCACCCAAGGCAAACAAAGAGGCATGAGAGGAGCAAAGACTAGTGCACTCGGCAGCTGGCCTAATCTCTTCTCCTCGTTGACGAGAGCAATTCCAGCCTTGTCCGCCGGATGTCGCACTAAAAGCTGAAGTTCAGGCTCCAAAAGACCAAACTTCAGCTGTCAGCCAACGTCCCGCGTTGAGGTAGCTCTGCTCCCTCCTTGACGACGCCAGCAACTCCACAACAGCTCGATGACCCGCAGCGGTCGTGTGCGGCACCCGGACCTCATTTGTATTCCGCTGGACAAAGCGGTGCCCGTTCAAGCCTGGGAAGGCTTTCCCGTTGCATCCCAGTTTATATACCGCTGGGTGCGGTGGTGAGGTAGCTTAGCCAATCCGTGCGACCGAAGTCAACGCGGATTGTTACCAGGGCCACCGCATGGAGGTGCCTCACCGCCAGCCCCCACACGACCACCATAATGGTGCAGCATGGCCAACGGGACACAAGGGCCGTGGAGTGTTGGGCAGCTGGCAGCTGGAACATGAGCACATGTACAGACACTGGCATGCACCCTGTGATTCACACACCTGCCTCACTGCCTGGGCTGAGCCACGCTTAGTCCCTCCCACATGCACCGCTGCTGCAGGACCAGGTTTACAAGCTCCCGGAGGTGGGTGCATGTGTTATGAGCGGTTCCATAGTAGTCAGCGTTGTAACCCAATACCATGGAGGTCCATGCCTGACTTCATGCAGGGCCAAGGGTTGTTTATCATACCCGGCTTGACCCATGGGGACATTGCCAAGTCGGAAAAACTGCCTGAGGAGTTCAAGTGGGATATGGCAGAGGAGTTCTGCATCGCGGAAGTGATGCAGGGCTTGTTCAAGCAGTTTGGGACCCTGCCTGCCCCCTACAACGCCTACCAGAGGTTTAAGACCCTGATTAACGAGTGGGTGCCCGTTGTGTTGTAGGAGTCCCATGACTTGCTGGCCATGGTTGTGCCCCATGGTCACTGTCTTGTCATGATGTGCTACTGCAATGCCATCGGAACGCTAGTGGAAACTCAGAAACGCGTCAAGTCCATCTCCCCGGCAGTCATGGAACAAACAAAGGTCTGGGGCGAGGATGTCGGGGTGACCCGCAAGGCAGGCAACAGGATGACGGTGCTCGCCTCATGGACAGATGGCTTGCGCCAGGTCCAGCATCTGAAGGAGTTTGGGGGTAAGGCTCTGTACCTGTGCATTGCATTGTGCACCGTGTGCATGTTGTGCATTGCATGCATGTTGTGCACCGAGTGCATGTTATGCATGTTATGTGCATGTTGTGCATTGTGGGCATGTTGTGTGTTGTTCATTGTGTTTGTAAGTGAAACACTCTTGGATGCCATGTGCATGTGTACGCTGCAGTGCCTTCGTTCCCCTTGCCGGAGGGTTGGGCTGTCGCCTTCCCCCCAGTCACCTGGATGGAGATGATGCACCGCAAAGGCGAGGAGCTGGTCTCCCGGGTGGCCGGCAAGCATGACATGGAGGTGAGTGCCGTATACATGCAGCCTCCTAAGCTCATATGCAATGCCCATGGATGAGTGTTGAAGGTCTTTGGCATGCGTGCTTGTAGGAGACAAAGGTCAGCCATGTGGTGCGGGACGTCACACGCTGGTCTGACAGAAAGATGGAGGTGGGCTCTACCCCAGCTCACCGCATGGTTACCTGCTGGTGTCATGCTTGTGCCGCGCACCAACCCATGTGATGTGTGGTTTTCCTGTAGGCCATCCTGGACAAGGCCTTTGCCGACTTTGAGGCTGAGGTGGAGAAGGAGCTCAACCCCCCCCTTGCGGCACCTGTCCTGTCGGGGGACGTGGAGGCAGCAGGGGCAGCAGGGCAGCCGGGGCAGGGGACGGGGCAGCCGGGGCAGCAGCAACAGCAGCGGGACAAGGCAGGGGTGGGGGAGGGGGGGGATGTAGAGGGGAGGGGTGAGGAAGAGGAGGAGGAGCAGGAGGGAAGTGGGCTGGAGTAGGTACTGTAGCTTTCAAGGTCTTGGTTAGAATTGCGAGCACGTCATGCATGCAACGACTCATGCCTGTAGTGAAGAGGCAACAGGCAAGAGGTCTGCTATGGTTGGTGTAAGTGCTGTGGGTTAGGCTCCCATCACAGCCATGTAGTGTAGGGAACCAACCAGAGTATGCAGGTGGTTCATGCTTTCTGATATGGTTGGATGTTGCGGCCGTGGGTGTTGTCCATCAACAACATTATCACCATTGTTGAGTTTGACTTCAGCCGTTAGTTGTGTGTTATGGTATAAACAGCTGTTACTGCATACGTGTGACATGGCCTTGGAGTAACAAACATGCAAGAGACAGGGTGTGTGTATATGTCATGTATATCAACGTGCCTCGGCCGCCTCTATTGGCTCCTAACTGGCAAGAGTGTTTGAAAGAGACAAGGTGTCATGACAGCGTTCAGCTTACAAGCAATAATGGCCCAGTCCATGGCCGTCAATCTCACAACAGGGTCATCATTGCGCATTCCATGCCTTGTCTGTGACAACTCTATCAACCGCGGGACTCTAGCGAGGCAGGCTGTGGTGGGGTAGGACCGGTGTCAGCAAATGACTGGCCTACACCCACTCCACGCATCGCCTCCTCCCACTCCCCAGCCTGGATCAAATGCATCAAGGCTCGGCGGGGTTGTCCGGGCCTCCACTTGGTCAGCCAATTCATCCTGTACATCGCCTGAACAATCCCAGAGTTTGGCTCCTCCTTGAGTGAAGGCGCAGGGCGCTTCGTCGCGCGCGGCACACGCGTGGACTTCGGGGGTTGATCCACTGGTTCCTGAGAGCTCATTGCTAGCTTTGGTGGTGCTTGGGCTGGTTTCACTCCTACAAATTAATCCCTGCGTCCGTCCCTGCGTGTTGACCGACCTTGTCGGATCGGGCTGAAATTTTGATAGATGGTAGTTTGCAGAATATAAAACATATTTTTCAGAAAAAGTATTTTAAAAAAATCAAAGGCGGCTGCGCTGTGACCCTGTGGCTAGAGTGCAGGGATAAGTGCAGGGATAGGTTGCGGACCATAACGCAACAGCTTTTGAATTTTTCCAAAAAAATTTCTTGAAAAATATGTTTTATTTTCTGAAAACTGCCATCTATCAAATTTTCAGCCCGATCGGACAAGGTCGGTAGAACGCAGGGACAAACGCAGGGACTAAATTGTAGGAGTGTTGTTGTGCCGTGCACTAGGCTGCTGTTGGTGGTTTCCTCATGCGTTCATGCCGAATTCACCTCCTCTATCACCTCCTAACTGGCAAGGGTGCTCGGTTGTATTACGAGTTGGCTCTGGTCAGAGATATGGAACTTACAACCAGGCTGTCTCAATAGCCCCTTCACGAATAATTAGCCATACCGAAGTCTTGCATGTGCAAGCGCCCGCAAGCGATCATACGGTCGGGTGCGGTACACACCACAACACGATGGAGCCCCCATCAGCCCAGCAGCGAGCCGTCCCGGCCCAACAAATCAACGCGTTGGCACTGCCATCAGCGGTGTTTGAGCTCATCACCACACTCCTACAATCAAAGGAAAAAAGGAAAAAAGGAAAAAAGGAAAAAATCAAAGGCGGCTGCGCTGTGGCCCGCAACCTATCCCTGCACTCATCCCTGCACTCTAGCCCCAGGGCCACAGCGCAGCCGCCTTTGATTTTTTCAAACTATTTTTTCTGGAAAATATGTTTTTTATTTTGCAACCTACCATCTATCAAAATTTCAGCCCGATCGGACAAGGTAGGTCAACACGCAGGGACGGACGCAGGGATTAAATTGTAGGAGTGCAGCGAGGCCATCAGAGCTGGCGACGGGCCCAATCTCAACCAAGCCAGCAAAGCCTGCCGCATATCATGTCTGCGCACCATCAGCAACCTCAGCTTAAACATCGACGACATGTCCTACAGCGGCTTCCTGACCCACGACAACGTGATGGCATTGCGGGGGCGGGGGCTGCCCATGACCTTGACGTTGTGGCAGCGGAGGACGCACATCGACATGAAAAGCCGGTACCTGGTGGAAGGGGCAATCGGTCAGCTGGGCCATTGTCCGGCCATCCGACGGGTGAGAATCGTTGCCGGCGACTACCCATACGTCGACCTGAATGTGGACACCTGGCTGTCTGCCAAGATGATGCCCAACTTCCCCAATGTGGAGCACCTGGTGGTGGAGGGGTTTGACATGCTGTCCAAGGGGTTGAAGCGGATGTTGGAGGACCCGCTGATGCGGGGCTTGAAGACCCTGAACATCCAGGACAGAGGCCGCAGCGACAGGGTGCGCCACAATGGGGGGGAGTGGCTTGCAGCAGCACTGCAGCTCAGGGAGTTGAGGGTGTTCAGGCTGCCGCTGATGCGTTCCCTCCATGACCACCCCAGCAACCTGCGGGTGCTGGACATCACGGAGATGGATCTCCATGATGCAGCCAAGCTCCCCCTGCACTCCCTGACAGAGCTGAGGATAGGGAGGCTGCATGTGGGGACGGAGGTCTGGGATCAGGAGAAGCACACCAGCTGTGTGACCAACCTGTACATGGGGGGCCGTGTGAGGCCCGAGGTGCAGAAGCTGGTCCTAGAGCTCAGCATCCATTACCCTACATGGATGGCTGTAGTGTCAGATCTTCGCTTCCTGAGTGGGGGCATTGATGAGGTTGAGGTGCAGCTAGATGTGTACCATAGTGGGGGGATCACCACCGAGATAGATGAGGTCCTGTTGCCAGCGCTGGCCCCTGTGGTGCAAGGGTGTGCCTCTGTCAAGTTCATGAATGGCGAGGTCAGGCCATCTGTGGAGTGGGTGCAGCTCCTGTTTCACTGCATGCCCGGGGTCGAAAGGGTGGCCATATTGGAGTGTGATGGGGCAGCCACACCAGAGATGGCACAGGCTTTGATCCAGGCGCACCAGCTGTTTGGGTCTAGGTGCCTGCCCATCACCGTGTCCAAGCCCTCATGGTTGGCTGGGTCAGTGCATGCCTCATTAAATGCCATGCTGGCTGCATCAGGGGCAAACGAGCACTTCTCCTTCGTTTGACTCACTGAGAACATAGTGGTGGTGAAAAAATGACTGCATGAAGGCGTGAGTGAGAGAACCACACCGTACTATTCAATGTGGGGACAGAAGGATGTAACAGAGCTCTGAGTTCCCTGACAACACACCTCTAATGCGAAAGAGACTCATAGGGGTCTACAATACTGTAGGGGTCTACAGTACTGTAGAGGTCTACAGTACTTTAGGGGTCTCGAGGGAGGCTGGTGGTTACAGCGTGTGTTAGCTTGGAGGAGGTTGGCCGGTATAGCGGCAACTTGGGTGACATGTAAGGCACACAGTGGCTCACAGACCAAGCTGTTGAGATAAGGCCATAATTGGATTTTTGTTCGTTACTGCTGTACTGTCATGCAATCAGCACAACTTGTGCACGTCCATCGTAGCCGCTCATCGCAGTAACACAGACACCGCTGCCAGCACACTCACAAATGCAGAGCAACGAATGCATTTTCGTCGATGCAGCCTTGTTCGCGGCAACACTTGCAGTGGGGGAGCTCATCATCGACGCCGCCATGTTGCCCAAATCTGAACTCCTATGCCGGGTGATGGCATGGGCGGTGCAGTCCCTCTACCCGCGCAGCCCAGACGAGGTGCGTACCCTGCACACAGCATTCATTAATACACATTGGCCTGACATGCATTGACAGCATCAAACTTTGTGTACTACAGGTGCCTGGGCCCTACCTCAGCCCAAGGGTTCCTGCTTGGCTGAAGAACGCAGTGAATGGCATGGCCATCAGCTGCATGTCATTATTTCATGCCAAAGCATACCTCCCAACTAAGGAGGAGCTGGCAGAATTGCAGGACAGGTGTGACTGATGCACCATGTGACCTACACAGCGCACCATGCTCTGGGCGTTTAACGCACCATGCACCTGCTGGGCCTGCAGGATCGTCAGCAACATCAACGACAACAACACCGACAGCTCAGACTTAGCTATGAAACAGATGCGCACCACCCGGCAGCTTTACCAAGACATGGAAAGGCGCATGCAGGGCATGTATACGGAAGACACACCACCGCTGTTTCAGCCCTTCTTCAACCTGGCTGAGTGGTACTGGACCTGGCGCAGTGAGTAGCACGTGTTACATGCTTGTTCAGCAGACAGCATGTTTCATGTTGCAGTTTGCAAGTGAAATGACGCATGGAGCATGTCCTGGTACCATGGACTTACCTCATGTTCACCGTGTTGTGTTATGCATCAGGTGACGGGCAAAACCTGGAAGTTGGCGAGAAGTGGCTGCCAAATGTACGTCGCGGACTGATGGAGCTGGTGCACCCCCACCTTAACCTGGGCTCCTCCCAGGTGAGGTGCAGGGACCTCATGCTTGAGCAACATGAGCAACATGTGCGACATGCATGTTGGCATTACATGCTGTCAACCATAACTCTTCATGTCGCCTTAATGCATGCAGGAGACCTATGCCAGCATCACCAAGACCTTGGCAACCTTGCCCAGCCAGCCCAGCTTAACCCCCGCCAGCCCTCGCATGCGGGCCCCGGCAGCAGCAGGTAGCCCTCGCATGCAGGACACACAGCTGGAGCCTTCCCAGCCAGGATCGACCTTGGTGAGGACCAAGCAATTGTTTTGGTGACAGCGGTACCACTACTCCATGAAGTGTTGCGAGGCTGAGGCAGTTGTTGTGTGATGTGCCATGCGCAGGCATTAGCCACCCAGTCTTTGCCAGCGCATGAGGCTGAGGCCCAACCCATGCAGGTGAAATGAGCTAAGACTGGAATGTTATGCAGCAGCATAGGCTCACTATGAACACGTGTGCCATGCAGACACCCCCCGTCAGGCCACTCTTGGAGAACGCTGATGGCCCCCTCTGGAGACAAGGACTGGAACTGGCCCTTGAGGTACTCCGCCGTCGCGGTATCGTGGCATACACCGTGAAGGGCGATGGCAACTGCTTCTACCGGGCTTTGGCAATGATAGCTGGGTTGAGCAACGACACGGTGGGTGGACATGGGTCCAGTACTACACCTTCCCATTATGTCAAGGGTATTGCTGCATGCTGACTTACTAATGTGTCATCATTATAGACTGTGCACATGCTAAACCACACGACCATACCACTATGAGGCATGACATAGCCCACTTGTCAATACGCAGGGGCATGGCCTACTTCGCCAGCTCGTTTATGAGGTGGGACAGAGGGTCCTGGCAAACAGTGACAAGTGGGGAAGCGACCCAGCCAGCTTTGTTGCAATGATGACGTCAGCAGCAGAGTGGGTGGAACAGGTGGACCCCACCACAGGGGTGATGTCACTGGAGAGCATCACCTTGAAGGAGTACCTTGACCAAGAAGTTGGGCGGCCAAGGGCGTGGAGCGGTGCCACCGCCTGCGTACTGGTTTCTGTCGTCCTTGGGGTGCCAATATACATTTTAACCAATGGGGGCGGTCAGCAAGATCTGTGGCATGTTGGGGGTTCCAATTGCCGCAAACTGTTCAGCCCGGAGCAGCTGGCCAGCATTGCACCCCCTAGAGGACCACTCATGGTGCAAGGTGAGGCTGTACCACTGATGCGCATCAACGATAACCATTTTGTGGTTTTAGGGCGGACAGACGGTCAGCGCTTGCTGGCTAACGAGGTGAACGAGGTGATCATGGAGGCCATCGCACAGGAGGTGAGAAGGGTTAACTGCTATAGTTAGCAAGTGCAGCCGTTGTGCAATGCAACAATAAGATCAAGGCAATGTGTTTTCTATTGTGCAGATCAGAGACTTGCAAGCCTCGCGTGACCCTAAGCAACGTGCCCTCGCCAACAAGGCAGCATTGGCGCAGGCTATGGAGGTCGGGTTGCGTCTGGGCTTGGACGGTGAGCCATGCACTTTGTACTGTTAGTGACCACGTACACATGTAATGTTGGCTCAACAGTGTCCACCGTACAATCTGCAGGAGCAGCAGCAGCAGCAGGAGCAGCAGGAGCACCAGGAGCAGCAGCAAGGGCAAGAGCAGCAGCAGGAGCAGGAGGAGCAGCAGCAGCAGCAGCAGGTGGTGCAGGTAGCCCTGCAAGTGCAGGTGGCAGCAGGAGTGGTGGTACCCCCAGCAGCAGCCAAGGGTCAGGCCTGAACCCGCCCGCCCCACCCCTCCGGCCAGGGAAGCGGGTCTCACAGGCCAAACCCAAGCAGGGCCGGCCAGCCCTCCCCATGGGCCCAACCCTGCCCATGCACCCAGGTACAGGAGCGACAGCAGCAGCAGCGGCAGCAGCAGCAGCAGCGGCAGCAACAGTGGCAGCATCACCAGCAGCAACAGCAGCGGAGGCTGGGGCAGGTGGTGAGGACAGTGATCCAGAGTGGACACGTGTGATCAAACGTGGTCGCCGAGCTTCACCGCCCAAGCCTGGCCATGGCCGGCCAGCCCTCCCCATGGGCTCAACCCCCCACATGCAACCAGGGGCAGGAGCGGCAGCAGCAGCAGCAGGTGGAGGTGGAGGTAGCCCAGCAAGTGTGGGTGGCAGCAGGGGTGGTGGTACCCCGAGCAGCAGCCAGGGGTCAGATCGCTCCCTCTCCTCCCCGCCTCGTCCAGGGAGGCATGTTTCACATCCCAAGCCCAAGCAGGGCCGGCCAGCCCCCCCCATGGGCCCAACCTCCCCCATGCACCCTGGGGCAGGAGCAGCAGCAGGAGCAGCAGCAGCAGGGACAGGAGCAGCAGCAGCGGCAGCAGGCGCAAGGGCAGCACCATGGTCCAAAGCAGCAGCAGGGTCTGGAGCAGCAGCAGGAGCAGCTGGAGCAAGAGTAACAACAGCACCAGCAGCAGCAACAGACCTGTGCCCGCCCCCCCCGCCTCGTATAGGGAAGCGGCCTTCACAGGCCCCACCCAGCCAGAGCCGCCCAGCCCCCCACATGCGCCTAGCAGCAGCAGGACCAGAAGCAGGAGCAGCAGCAAAGTCAGGAGCAGCAGCAAGGGCAGGAGCAGCAGCAGGAGCAGGAGGAGCAGCAGCAGCAGCAGCATGTGGTGCAGGTGGCCCTGCAAGTGCAGGTGGCAGCAGGGGTGGTGGTACCACGAGCAGCAGCCAAGGGCCAGGCCTGAACCCGCCCGCCCCACCTCGGCAAGGGAAGCGGGCTTCACAGGCCCAGCCCAGCCAGGGCTGCCCAGCCCCCCCCATGCGCATTGCAGCAGCAGGAGCAGAAGCAGGAGCAGGAGAAGCAACTGGTAGGTATTGAGGCATGAGTCACATCATACGGATACATGGTGTCCGGGAGACGCAATAAGCACGTGACATCTTAATCGTGTACAGAGATGTGGGTCATACCTGTAGATATGCTTTGTTGATGCCATGCAGAATGCGCGCAGTCGTACACTGCTGGAGCTGTCCCCCATGTTACATATAAAGAAGCTGAGGTAAGGCCATATAGGTCAGCGCTAGTCACCTATGTCCGCACATGATCTTGACATCATTTGCTTGATAAACTAATACCTAAAGACTATACCCTAATAGACAAATGTTTTAAACATCAATGCAGGCGCAGCCTGGAGGTCGTGGAGCACCCCACCCATCTCCAAGTGACGCTACCGGACCAGACAAGCATCAGCAGCAACCAGCACGTCCACTCAAGAACATTCTCAAAGTAAGTTTACCATGCATGAATAGGTGAAGCTAAGCTCAATGAAAACGACAGCACCTTACCCCTTACCAAGACTAGTAACATCATTCCCTCCGTGCCATGTGCCATTGTGAAGGCCTCACAGGCTGCGTTGCCACCCGGTGGAGGCATGTTCTGGCAGCAAGGACCTGATGGGAACAATAGACCCAAAACCCTAGACAACAATGTGCTGAGGACGGCACTTGGGCGCATGAAGGTATGGGCTAATACGTAGATTCACAACTTGGGGGTACAACCTGAGCGTAGACTTCATATTTCTTTGCCAATGTAGAACTTCTTCAACCACCGGGACAGACATGATGGCAATTGTCTAAACCCAGACCTCGGCAATGAAGTGATGAAAGGATACTGTTATCCCGATGGTGAATTCAAACGTTGCCGCCTAACGAAGTACGAGGTGTTTTTCATCCCCATGGGAGGCCGGCTGATCGCTGTGTACCCGAGGCATGACATATTCGTGATCTTCTGCCCCAGGGGAGAGGTAAATGACTTCCAAACCTGTCACCAACCTTAGATATACGGTCAGTACATGAATCAAGACACAAATTGCCTTGGATGGGATGGCGCAGGGCCTTACACCAGAGGAGGAGTCTAACCTGGTAGAGTTTTTGAATGCGAACGTCAAAGAAACAGAATGGGAGGTCATTGATGGGACGTGCCCACAGCAAACGGATGATTGGAGTGATGAGCTGCGGCTGCTAATCCACATGGAATACTTATGGCGCCGAAGCTTCAGGTGAACAACTAGGACGACATGCCTTCGACACAGCAACATAGTTTGCATGCTATCAAACGTCATTAAGGTTAGTCTAATCTATAATGCAAACAAAGACCACAGATACCATGATGCACGTAGGCGGAACTGCATGCAAACCGGCATTCGTTATGATGCCAAGCGGATGTTAGCTCGGCAGCGATTACTGCAGTGTACCCTGGAGACTGAGGGAGAGTGGTGCTCTTTGGTACGTTCCTCAACCCTAGTAAAATAGATGTATGGGTTGCATTACCAAATGTGATATGATCAGACTAACCGCTCTTGTGTTACCATGCAGATCGATGTGCACCCCAAGTGGAAGAACAGGGCACCAAGTGACATGGCTGACCCATTGTCGGTAAGTTATCCGCACCAAATGCATGGAAAGGCAGAGGGTGTTCAGGCAAGTGAACCACATGGCACATGGCGATTGTCCGCGCTGCAGGATAATGACGTTCCATCACCAGTGCCATCTCCGCCCATGTCCATCGTGTCACCTGAGTCTCCTTCCTCACCGTCACCACAACCATCCCACGACCCTGGGCACAACCCCCCACAATCCTCTGGGCTGGACAATGATACTGAATCTCAGCCATCACCGGGGCCCCTCCCCCTTCCCAGCGGTGAGCCCCGAACCCTGGTCCATACATAGAAATGGAGTTAACCATGCATGGTCAAATGGTTACTTCACAACATAAGCATCGTGTGGTCAATTGATGAGGGGAAATGAGGGGAAATATGAACCGAGGTAGAAGTGTGTGAGATTGGGTTATCACAGATCTGCATAGATCCTGACCATCATGCTTCTTTGTACTTGACACCACAGGTCACCAAGCTGTTTCGTCTGAGTCTACAAGCGAGGGGCGCTCGTTATCTTTCCCTTCTCTCCCCATCCCAACCGCTACCCCCCATCCCCTCATCAAGCCATTCAGCGCACCTCCAGCCCATACCCCAGCGCCAGCAACAGACACAGCAACAGCATCAGCCCCTGCCCCTGCCCCTGCCCCTGCCCCTGCCCCTGCCCCTGCCCCTGCCCCTGCCCCTGCCCCTGCCCCTGCCCCTGCCCCTGCCCCTGCCCCTGCCCCTGCCCCTGCCCCTGCCCCTGCCCCTGCCCCTGCCCCTGCCCCTGCCCCTGCCCCTGCCCCTGCCCCTGCCCCTGCCCCTGCCCCTGCCCCTGCCCCTGCCCCTGCCCCTGCCCCTGCCCTGCCCCTGCCCCTGCCCCTGCCCCTGCCCCTGCCCCTGCCCCTGCCCCTGCCCCTGCCCCTGCCCCTGCCCCTGCCCCTGCCCCTGCCCCTGCCCCTGCCCCTGCCCCTGCCCCTGCCCCTGCCCCTGCCCCTGCCCCTGCCCCTGCCCCTGCCCCTGCCCCTGCCCCTGCCCCTGCCCCTGCCCCTGCCCCTGCCCCTGCCCCTGCCCCTGCCCCTGCCCCTGCCCCTGCCCCTGCCCCTGCCCCTGCCCCTGCCCCTGCCCCTGCCCCTGCCCCTGCCCCTGCCCCTGCCCCTGCCCCTGCCCCTGCCCCTGCCCCTGCCCCTGCCCCTGCCCCTGCCCCTGCCCCTGCCCCTGCCCCTACCCCTGCCTCTGCCTCTGCCACTGCCTCTGCCTCTGCCCCTGCCCCTGCCCCTGCCCCTGCCCCTGCCCCTAGCCTTGCCCATGGCCCCGCCCCGGCCCCAACCCCTGCGCCAACCCCTGCCCCTGCCCCTGCGCCTGCCTGTGACCCAGCTCCAGCCCCAGCCCCAACCTCAGCACCACCCGCTGGCGCAACGCCGACCCCAGGCCTAGTCCATGCTCCTGCCCATGCCCTTCCCCATGGCACCGCCCCAGCCTCAGCTACCAGCCCAGTAGCAGCAGCGGCACCAGCAGAGGCACCAACACCAGCACCAACACCGGCACCAGCATCAGCCCCTGCCCCAGCCCCTACCTGTACCCCAGCCCATGTCACAGCCCCTGCCCCTGCCCCAGCAGCCCCTGCCCCTACCCCAGCAGCCCCTGCCCCAGCAACCCCTGCCCCTGCCCCAGCAACCCCTGCCCCAGCTGCCCCAGCAGCCCCTGCCCCAGCTGCCCCAGCAGCCCATGCCCCAGCAGCCCCTGCCCCAGCAACCCCTGCCCCTGCCCCAACAGCACCTGCCCCTGCCCTAGCAGCCCCTGCCCCAGCAGCCCCAGCCCCTGCCCCAGCAGCCCCTGCCCCAGCTGCCCCAGCAGCCACTGCCCCAGCTGCCCCAGCAGCCCATGCCCCAGCAGCCCCTGCCCCAGCAGCCCATGCCCCTGCCCCGGTAGCCCTTGCCCCTGCCCCAGCAGCCCCTGCCCCTGCCCCAGCAGCCCCTGCCCCAGCAGCACCTGCCCCAGCAGCCCCTGCCCCTGCCCCGGTAGCCCTTGCCCCTGCCCCAGCAGCCCCTGCCCCTGCCACAGCAGCCCCGGCCCCTGCCCCAGCAGCCCTTGCCCCTGCCCAAGCAGCCCCTGCCCCAGCAGCACCTGACCCAGCAACCTCTGCCTCAGCAGTCCGTGCCTTTGCAGCCCCTGCCCCAGCAGCCCTAGCCCCTGCCCCTGCCTCAGCAGCCACAGCCCTTGGCCCAGCAGACCATGCCCCAGCCCCAGTCCCAGCCCCTGCCACAGCAGCCCCAAACACTTCCCCAGCAGACGCTGCCACAGGTAAGGATGTATATATGTATACATTACAAAAGCACATGCCAACAAGCCATGTCGTGTCCATGCGCACATATGTTCCCCCAGCAGCCCTAAGTAGGCTGTGAAAGTAACCCAGTCAAAGCATAACGCCACGACTTTCACAGCGTACAGTGACTTGCATGCATTGGACGTGAACCAGCTGATAAACATGGTTCTGCAACTTGATGAGCGACAGAACCGGGAGGTCGCGTACGGACAGGCTGCATGGCGGGCGGTAACTCAGTTGCAGGAGGCTGTGGGCAAAGCAATGGTGGAACTGCATCAGCGGCAGCGCCAGGCATTTCAGCAGCAGCAGCAGGAGCTTGAGCGGCAGTTGAGGCAGCAGAATGAGACAGTGCTCCGGCTGCAGCAGCAACTACAAGCATCTGAGAAGGCAAGGGCCCAGATGCAAAACCAGATGCTGCAGAAGGAGAAGCAGCAGCAGCAACAGCTGGAGCAGCTGTCAGCCAGTGTAGCTTCCTTGTTAAAGGTAAGACAATCATGCATCAGTAAGACTATAGAAAATAAACGACCACGAATTAGGCAACCGCCATGTGGTCATTCAGTGCATCATTTGTTTTACCTGATCGCATGTGTCGATATCACTGGATGAGCATCATGGCACATGCAGGGAACAGGGCCCCAGCTGCGTGTTGATGCTCAGGCGCCGCCTCCAAAGCCAGCTGCTACCGCCACAAAGAAGGCCCAAGCACAAGCCAGGACCACCGCCACTCGACAGCAGGTGGGCTATAATATCTCAAAGAAACAGCATAGACAACAATGTCATTCAGTGCATCATTTGTTATACCTGATCACATGTGTCGATATCACTGGATGAGCACCATGGCACATGCAGGAGACAAGCCCCCCGGAACGTTCTGTGGTCAAAGGTCCTGCAACAAGAAGAGCAACCACCACGCTGAAAGCTCAGGAGACAGGGAAGAGCACAGCCACTGAACAACAGGTAAGATTAAATGAGCCCTCTTTTCAATGATGTGATCTGGAAACGTTGTGCCTTCCTTGTTTTGCAGAAGGGAGGCAAATCAGCTGCTAAAGCGCCAACTACAACCAAGGGAAGGAAGCGAGGCGGAAAAGGCAAACAAGTGGACAAGAGCAAGAAGGTGAAGCCCGCATGCAAACAAAATCAAAGCCCTAGCCCTATCCCTAAACCTAACCCTAACCCTAAAACCTAACACAAACCCTAGCTAAACCCCATCACTGCGTCCATGCCTATCCCTAGCCCTAGCCCTAGCCCTAGCCCTAGCCCTGGCCCTAGCCCTAGCCCTAGCCCTAGCCCTAGCCCTAGCCCTAGCCCTAGCCTTAGCCCTTACCCTAGCCCTAGCCCTAGCCCTAGCCCTAATCCTAGCCCTAGCCCTAGCCCTAGCCCTGGCCCTAGCCCTAGCCCTAGCCCTAGCCCTAGCCCTAGCCCTAGCCCTAGACCTAGCCCTGTCCCTAGCCCTAGCCCTAGCCCTAGCCCTGTCCCTGTCCCTAGCCCTAGCCCTAGCCCTAGCCCTAGCCCTAGCTCTGGCCCTAGCCCTAGCCCTAACCCTAGCACTAGCACTAGCCCTAGCCCTAGCCCTATCACTATACCCTTACCAAACCCCATTCCTTGTGTCTATGAGGAACATTGTGTATGACTGCAGGCTACTGTTTGGCGGCCTTGCGATTACGCCAATGGCAAAACTGTGGTCAAACAGTTCACCCCTGAGCAGGCTGATCAGTGGCGACAAGCAGTGCTTGAGCTGGGTGTTGCCTTGACCCACCTCCCCGCCAGCCTTCATCCAACGGCTAAGGAGGAGTGGGCATTGCAGCTCCTCAGCTTGGTGTTTGGCCATGCCATCTTCAACGACATCCCCCTCACGGAAGCATATGGTTGGCCAGTCATCAGCAAAAAGAAGCTGGCCGTGCAATACAGCACCGGCCAGCGCCTGCAGATGCCCTTTACCACGGCGACTGCAGATGGCAGCCTGCCAGATGAGGTCTCCATGTCAGGGTGCTGGACAGCCCGCTCCTTACGCATCCTGAAAAAGGCGCAAACCACAGCAGCTCAGAACAATGCAGCAGGCGAAGCAGCACGGACCCAGTTGACGAAGTATGCCACAGCAATCAGAATTGCTCGCCCTTACCTCGAAAGGCTACAGCAGCATGCTTCACAGCTCTCCCAGGTCACCCTCAGAGGGGGTACAGTGTTGACCAACGACACCATGCATGGTCGTGCCGTCAGATCTGTGGACATGGCCCTCACAAAGGCCACAGGTCTGGTGGCAGCCCAGGCTTTGCATGTGGACGTCAACCCAGACCCTTCCCTCTCAATCCCCCCCCCCTCAACAACAGCAGCGACAACCGTTGCAGCACCCCAGACCAGCAGCCCTCCCCCACAAGCCGTTCCCTCCACCACAGTGCCTGCTGCGTCTTCAGCAGCAACCCCCGCAGCCCCCCCCAGGATCATTTGGGGGCGGGATGGTCTGGTGATGATCATCGTTGTTGGAGTGACGTAGGTGCTGGTCAGCCCAGGCAGCCATGTGCAGGTGTTGAAAGTGGAGGCTAAGCACAAGGGAGTCATCAAAGAAGCAGCCTTGAAGAAGGCCATGAAGGCGATGCCATTGATGCAGGTCTACAAGGTGACCTTACAGCCGGGTGAGGTGTTGGGGATGCGCGGCTACACGGTCCATGCAAGGGATTGGGGCCTCCCGGGCAATGCTTCCACAAGGGTGCACTTCTACGGCAGCGAGGGCTACATCAACAATGCCACCTGCTTCCTGTCCATGTTGGACGTGGAGTTTGTGCACAAATGTCAGCCCACCAGTCACCCTCAGCGTCGTCAGCAGCATGTCAACTGGCCAGAGGGGTTAGTGCCATTAGATGGAGGTGTTTATGTGCAGCCTGAGCCTTATGAGCGGCCGGCCCAAGCACCGGTGGACGCCCAGTGGAACAAAGACTGGGCGTTGGGTGAGGAGGACGTGCAAGAAGAGTTGGGCAAACTGTTGGCTCATTGGGATGAGTCTATGGCTGCTGAGGCGGCAGAGGCATCTGATGAGGGGGAGCAGCCTAAAAAAGGAAAAGTGGCACAGAAGGAAGTAGAGGCACTAGATGGAGAGGAGGCAGAGGAGGCTGAGGAGGCAGATGAGACAGAGGAGGCAGATGAGACAGAGGAGGCAGAGGTGGGAGAGTCGGACGATGATGAGGAGGTGTAGCATGAATGACGTTATGATGGTGTGTGTGGGAATCATGGCGACATTGTTTCAAAAACACCATATCTGAGTCTATAACAGGCTACAATACTGGACACCATTACAGTACTGCAGGTGGATACGTTGTTAACAATGGTATCACTGGTCGGTTTGGACGGTTGTAAACGGCGAGGCAAAGGCGCTGGCGCGGGACACCTCAAGACCGAGGCAAGC
>JASKMD010000029.1:0-20091 GCA_030144725.1 Haematococcus lacustris | reverse complement strand
ATAGCCAGTTCCTGTTGCTTGACCACAGCCTCAAGAGACTCGTTGTCCAACCGCTGCTGCCTGTGTGATGCCTGCAGGTGCTTGTGCTTCTCCTCAAGGTCGAGCAAGGCAGCCTCCAAGACCTCCTCACAAGCCTGTTGTAACTGGGCCTCGGTCATCAACATCTCATTCTCGGCCCGCACCTGCTGGGCAATAGCCTCAGCCCTCCTTGCAATGGCTTTCAAGCCGCTAGGGCAGTGCAGATAGCCAGCCCTTGGTGAGTTGGACAGGGCGTGGAGCTGAGCATGCCGACGGCCGTGGCCCATTGGTCTAGGATGTACAAGGGGTGGGAGGGCGGGCCTGGGGCTGGGAGGGGGTGGGATGGGGTGGGAGGGCGGGGCTGGGCTGGGGTTGGGAGTGGGTGGGAGGGCGGAGCTAGGGCTGGGAAGGGGCGTTGGAGGGCGGGGCTGGGGTTGGAAGGTGGTGGGAGGGAGGATGGGAGGGCGGGGCTGGGGCCAGGGAGAGGTTGGGGGAGCAAGGAGTTGCGGGGGGATGCGAGGGGTGCTAGGGAGCGGGGTCCAGGCCGTCGGAGTAGGCTAGTCATTACTGCACGGCAAAGTTATGTCGCGCCAATGTCATTTGCAACAGGCCTACTCAATGGAATGCCGTGCTTTCTTCTCCAACAGCTGTGTCGTTGAGTAAGGAACAAAGTTACAGAGCCACAATCTAGATATTCGGTGTGGTCAGCTCACAACATGCCAGTTTGTGGAAGGGGGTCCCTTTTTCTGCGTGACTGGCTAGAGAGAAACGCACATTCTCCGTGTATCTTGCAATGTCGCTCAGTAACTTGCCCCACGACGGTCTTCCGACGCCGCCTGCACCAATGAAAGGCTCGTGGAGCAAGCCTGGCGGGCTGAAATGAGATTGTACTTCTGGCTCGATGCCAGGCGCAGCTCATTCATTGGTGCCGCTACATACCACTAGAACAATCGACAGGGAGCAGCTGAGGTTCGTCCGCGATCGCTTGCGCCGGCATGGCCTCACTCGCAAGAGGTAACGCGCCGCTTGCCAGTGGATGCGCACTAATTCGCAGGTGCCAATGCGATAAACGCTATCGAAAACGGTGCAGTATTGAGTGAGTATGTGCATGAAGATTACCAACCCCATGTTGGGACATCCTGAGTTTCGTGCACACAACCCGCTCCCTCGTCAGGACCCTTACCCTTACCCTTACCCTCTTCCCATCGTCACAGTAACGCACCCTTACCCTCTTCCCATCGTCACAGTACGCCTTACAGCTGAGATCCTGCTAGTACGCAAGATCAACGGGTATTGGACAGATAACAGTCAGAATGTACTACACCAGGTCCATACCTGAGCAATGGGCGCCTATCATATTAGAACAGTAAATGGTTCCAGTGCACTCCAAAGAATGATAACCACACTCCTTGCAGATTCTGTCTCAGTCTTCTTATGTCATAGAATAAGCATAGAAAGCATTGCATGCCGACAGACAAAGCCAGGAAGTAAAGATGCAGACCGACAGGATCCAGATGCATGAGACGGAGATGCAGGTCTTCAGCCAGCATCAGACACCCAGCCGCTTCTTGAAGTCCTCCACCATGAGTGCAAGCCCATCCCTGAGCACCACCTTGGGCTCCCAACCCAGAGCAGACTTGATCTTGGTGATGTCAGGCCTGATCACAGGGGGCGCAAGGAGCAGTCAGCAACGGTATGTCATTGATGCAGGCTAGCTAGTAGCAATGTTTGATACTCCCCTGCCAAAGCTCAGAGGACTACTTGCGTGAGTAGACAGGCACTGCTACTCACTTGCGCTTCCCAGGGTCATCAGATGTGTTCTCTTGGAACACAATGGTGGCCTTAGGGTTGACGACCTCCTTGACCAACTCAGCCAGTTCAATCATAGTAAACTCGCCTAGAAACACACACAATGACGTCAGTTCCTACATTCGCTCTGTTTGCTCTGATGGCTGATCCCCAACACGGCTGGCATACCTGGGTTCCCCACATTGAAAGGCCCAATCATAGGACCTTCCATGACAGTGACCATGCCAGCAATGAGGTCCGAGATGTACTGCAACACAAGCAAGAAGGCTAGTGAGGTGCTGGGCTCATCTTGCCAGCTTGCACATCTGCCAGCATCATACCTGGAACGAGCGAGTCTGTGTGCCCTCCCCATACACTGTCATTGGCTTCCCTGTCAGTGCCTGCAGCAATCACAGGAAAAGCAAGGGTCAGGCATGGCGCTAAGGGCAGAGCAGGGCATCCAATGCGCAAACCTGTGAGACGAAATTGGAGACGACACGTCCATCATCCAACGCCATGCGTGGGCCATATGTGTTGAAAATACGGATGATGCGGACTTCTGTACCGTACTCACGCCAGTGGTCCATGGTGAGAGTCTCAGCAATGCGCTTGCCTGCATTACACAACAAAGGTGTACACTTGACATACTCAAGATATTTCCAGCGCAACGCACTGTCACCTTTCAGCATGAGCCCATGTAACCAACTGATGAAGTCTGTCGACTTGCCCACCTTCATCATAGCATGAGCGCTCGCCAATGCAGTTCACATTGCCCCAGTATGCTTCGGTTTGGGGGTGCTGCAGGGGGTCGCCATACACCTCACTGGTGCTGCTGATGAGGAAGCGTGCCTGTGACAAGAAGCCAGCCATGAGGTTTGTGAAGGCAGAGCAGGGCAGAGGACTCATGTTTCATTTGGCGCAATCAGCACTATTGTTGTGTATTGCACGTCATACCTTGCACCTCTGCGCCAACTCCAGCATGTTCAAGGTACCCAAAAACGAAGTCTTGGCAGTTTTGATTGGGTCCCACCTGAAGTGAACATGAAGAATTAGATGAAGTACAAGGCAGGTGCAGGGCTTGGCGTGGAAGCAACATGACGCGAGCACACGCGAGCCCTCACTTGTAGTGCACTGGCGAAGCTGGGCACGCCAGGTGGAAAATCATGTCGACCTCAAGGGAGATGGGCTCCACCACATCGTGCCGGACGAGCTCAAAGTTGGGCTTGTCCAGGAGGTGCGCAACATTCTCTTTGCTTCCGGTGAAGAAATTGTCAAGGCAGATGACCTGTGCAATGCAGGTCAGGTCAGCTGTCTTGACACAAGATCGTAAACTTTGTTCGGTATCAGCGCTGCGCCATGCTCACATAGTCTCCGCGGCTCACGAGGAAGTCGCACAGGTGGCTGCCAACAAACCCCGCACCACCAGTCACCAAAACACGGCGGTTCTCGCATCGGGGCTTGGTCTTAATCAAGGTCGTATGGCCATTGCTGACAGGCGTAGCCATTCTGGCCCCTGGGCGGACCTGTCGAGGCTTGTACTGCTGTGTTGAACAACCTCGCAGCAGGTTGGCGTACAGTGTCTACAGTATCGCTGAACTGCCAGACTTCGTATACAACCTCCCCACAAAGAAAACGCGTCACCCTTTTTTTGACAGAATTCGTGGACCGTTCCCGCTGAACGCACACGTGAGCGCAGGGCCCAGATTGCAATCTTGATTGATATCCTGTTGGCAGTAACATACTAGCCTTTCACTGAATGTGCTTCGTGGCTATTTTATGGATTGCTGACAATGCTGACAGTTGCTGGGCCTGGAGCTTGTCACATGGAACTGTTGGTTACTGCTGCGCCTGCAGGGGCTATCTGACCTGCAAGCATCTGGCTCAATTGGAATCTTGGTAATGGTTAACAGACAGCTATCTACAGAAGTTCGCACGAGCTTGACTAGGTTCAGGTTAGGCAACAGCGGTCTGGGGGTGGAGAAGGCTCGGTTTGAGGGGGTAACTTTCATTGATCGCACATGCACCAGATGCACAGAGGGGGTAGTGGATGACGCCATGCATTTCATCTTTGAGTGCACTGCCACGAGTTCCATCAGGGAGCAGCCGGAGTTTGCCATGACTTTACAGAACAATAATGAGAATTTGCATGACTTCATGTTGAGCCCATGTGCACCTTTGTTTGTGCACCTTGCTTTGAAGTGCGTTACAGAAAGTCCCGAACCCCTAGAGGGGGAGGGCGGCCTAGCAGCCTAACGGCTGACGGCTTAAGCGGTGTAAGCCACATCATCATTGTAATGGTTAACACACAGAGCTACAAGGCTGGCTTGGTTCGCTACCACCACCGCCTGGAGGAGGGCCCCCCCCTTGCCCAACACCACAAAGCACTCCCCCAATTCTGTCAATGCCATTGCTATGGTGTGTGAGCCTTGCAAGGCATGGCAGGTTGTACAGCCTTCCACAAAGGCACACTCCCTAACTTCAAAGTCGAGGCTCCACCCTATCAGCAACATGCACTCCCAGCTGATGACATGGACAAGGTCTCATTGCAGTAATGACGAGCCGAGAACTGTGTTACAAAGCATGCATTTGAACTTTAGACGCCACAAGAGGAAAGGCTGCGCTGAGTGCCACAAGAGGCAGCATTGGATGCATCAGCTTAGGACATGCCCGTATGCAATGATGGGTTCCTGCCTGATTCACTCAAATCTAGTCCCTTACGAAGGGTCAGCCCTGCCAGGCTGACACAATACCATTGTTGCACATGTGCGCCCACTGCCACGGTCCCGCTGACTACAGTGGAATAGAGCGATTATAGTTCAAGATTTAGTGCCCAGGCCTGGGCTACAATGGGCTGCGAGACCGTGCACCCTATGCCCAGCCAGCACCCCCACAGCCAGCAGTCAGCAGTAGTGTGTGCCAGGGGGCCCTTCACTGCTGCTGTCAGCTGTCATCAAAACCTGCTTGTCACGCCAGCTCTTGGCTGGAGCCCTGTCACACGGGTCAGGCAAGGGTGTAGATGGAAGGCGCCCATGCCATGTACATGGGAACATGCCTTCATAAAGGCAAGACACCACCCCTAGTGAGGGGACCTGATTCTGCCTTCGCCGGCCGACGAGGGAGGTGCTGACTACAGTGTTAAGCCCCTACTTCGGCTGTCTCCCCCCTGCGTGATGGTGCATACAGTCACATGCTGTGGCCTTGACACCGTTGAGTGTGATGGAAGGCAGGGCCCAGGAGCGGAGAGGGTGTGGTGCTCGCTGCCCAGCCTCCCTGCTGCACACATCGCCGCCTCCAATAACTCAGGCCTGGCAGCTGCGGCCTGCAACGCCTTGCTTGCCCAACAGCCACCCTCCACCTGGTCTGTGTTTGTGTGCCCCGCTCGCCCACCCACACACTCTCCCTGATCAGCCTCTACCACTGCATTGCTTTTAGTAGTCTTAACAGCTTGCATCTGCCGTGCCAGCAAGCTCATGGCAGTACTAACTAGCTCTGCAAATGCCCATGCTGGGCGTGAGCAGACAGCCTCCACTGAGCGATCCGGGCCAAGCTGCTGGGATAGCAGCCAGGGGCTAGCCTGAAGCAGCGACACCAATGAAGCCATGGGCTGCCGCATGCTCCATGCCAGCTCATCCAGATTATGCTCCAGCTCATGGGTGGGCATAGCCAGGAGAATGGGCCAGGTGCACACCACCTCCCGTGACTTAGCCTGGCCCAGCTGCAGCAGCTCACCCAGCAGTGCAAGCCTGTGTGCCAGTGCTGCTGGTGAGTGGGTCAGGAGCAGAGGCTGCTGCGCACACATGGCTTTGACATTGGCGACCGGCAGCTGCAGCGCCACCGCCATGCCATCCACCCGAGCAGCTGTTGCTGCAGTGCCTTGCGTCAGAAGGACAGGCGCCCGCAACACCAATGCCTGTGCCTGCAGCAGGTGCCCATGGCAGCGCATGTCAGCGAATGCAACGGGAATGCAGTGGGTGCTGCAGACTTGATTGGACACTGCTGCAGCACACCAACAGCCAAGCCCGGTGTCAAGTGGGCAGCCCTCACACTCCTCACCTGCACAGCATCCAGCTCCATGACTGCGGCAAGACTCGCCACCTTGCTTGCCATGGATTCAGCGCTGCAGGCCAGTAAGCTTGGCGTTGCCACCACTGCCTGGCCTGCCTCCGTCACAGAGATATGCAGCATGTTGGCCACCTCCTCAAGCTTTGCCTGCAGGGCCAGGGGATGCCACTTCAGCCAGCTGGGCTGCTGCAGCACCCGCTTGACAAGCTGCCTTGGGGTCAAGCCCAGCTGCTGCTGCAGTGCTGCCCAGGAGGCTGCCAGCTCCTCCCTTGCCAGCAGCAGCACCTGTGGGCAGCGCTGCAGCAGGCGCAGCCGCGCTGCAGCCGACACGTATGGCTCACACAACAGACTACGCAGGCCCGCACAGCTGCTGGCAATCTGCTCCAAGGGCGTGACCAAAAGCGATGGACAGCGCGCAGCCATGTCAGCAGCGCTGTCAGTTAAACCAAGCTCACACACTGTCTCCAGCTGCAACAAACGGCGCTCCAAGGCTGAGGAGGGCAGGGACAGCAGCATGTGGAACTCAGGGGGCGGCAGCCGGGCCAGGACCCGCAGGCCTGCCTGGCGGGCATCAAGTGACATGCCCTGGCGGCACTGACCAGCAGCACCAATCAGTGCAGGCTGCACTCCACGAGTGGGAGCTTGTGCTCCCTGTGTGCTTGATGTGTCTGTGGCAGCAGTCAGGCGGCCAACCAAAGCCTGGTGGCTGGGCTGCATGTGAGGTGGCAGTGGGAGGAAGGGAGGCTGCGCTGGCAGAAGTGACCCTGGCGCCTGCACTTCACAACTTCTAGGAGGTGCTGCTCTTGGGCCTGGCTGTGCAGGCCTTCGAGTGTGTGGTGCTGTGTTACTAATACCATAGGCCTCACTGTCCGCTGCTGGTGTGAGATGGCTGCTGCTGTGTCGCTGTGTCACTGGCAAGCCTGGCTGGTTACCGCCAGGCCCTATTGAAGCTGCCTGCAGTCCCAGCAGTGTCACCAGCAGGTCCGCCCGGGCTGCCAATCGCTGAGCCTCGACCTCTAGCAGTTCAGGCTGGAGGGCAATTAGGGGTCCCAGCTGCTCAGGGGCAAGGCCCAGCTGGTCAGCCAGCTCAGCCAGCTGCCCTGCCAGAAAGGTTGGCACTATGTGCAAGGCGCTTGGCTGGCGGGCGACCATGTTGACAGCCTGAAGCACGGAAGGCACATGTAGCTTGCAGTGACAAACAACTTGCCTGTCTCTGCATGTTAACACTGCATGGCAGCACCTGTCGCTTTGCATGTGACCTTGCAGCCAGGTGCGGTGCCATGCTCATTGAAGCCTAAGTGGACTCACCTCCACTGCACCTATGTCAAGGACTCGCTGTAAGCTACGCAGTTGCCGCAAGAGCAACTGCATGTCGACTCGGTGAGGTAGCTCAGGCTGCCTGCTGAGGAGTCCCCGGATGACGGGCATCGGTACTCCCAAGAAGGCAGCGAGCTGTTGTGGAATAGTTGTAAGTGATTGCTCCATGCTAGTAAAACAACCACTGCTGCCAGGTGCTGCTGCCACGCGCTCCCTTTGCTCCAGTGGCAGCTGTGACAGAGTAGCATGGCCAACTAGCTGTTTGGTTCCTGTTTGGTTTGCCTGTCTGAAACAAGGTACTGCTGCAACACGGCGACCGTGTCCTTGAACCGCGCGCCGCGTCGTGCCTGGCTTTCGCGGTTTGACATCGCCGACTGCATGGTGCCTGCGCCGCTGTGCTATTCTTGACGTTGTACACTGAGGGCTGTCATGCCTGGAATGAGCCGTCTTTGCAGAACATTGCTTGCTTGTAATGAAACGCAACAACCATGGACCTTCTTCTGGAAAACACGTCAAATTCAAAGATTATTTCAACATTCTTATGAAATTTGCCGGAGTTGGGCAGCAGCTTAGCGGCCGCCAACCGCACTACGTGCCTCGTCGAAGTGCACTTCAGATTCGGGACCACCTAGGAGGCGTTGAGGCGCAGTAACTTGCGCACACACTTTTTTATTACTTGTAATTACTTTGATTATCTACGAGGACCCCCGCACGTGGGCACCGAAGACAAGATTGCTGGAGATTATTAGTCGAATTAATCGTTGATGGTCGTTAGCCACCAGCGGGGCCCGCAACATTAGCACCACCACCAGCACGGCCAGCAGCCTGCTCAATGGCGAGCCCCCTCACCATCGAGGACGCATCGCCGTGATAGCGAACTGCGCCTGCCATGCCTAGCCATGTACGCGGCGCTGAAGCCCAACGCATTTCGCCATCACCACCATGTTCATTGGCTCCGTGCCCCACTTTGCGGTGTCAAGATTTTAGCCCCGTTGCGTTGAGCGGTACACCCTTACAGGAGGGGTGGGGCCATCTGTCCAGGGTGGTTACAATATGTATGCTGCCATCACAAACAAGTGGGCAGGAAGTGACGGTAACAAGGCTGATGGGTGCTGGCTACCCCTCCCATTGAACCATGCAGAAAACAGATGATATCTAAACCGTGCATGACATGTAAAAATACCACCGCTGCCGGGCTGCATGGACAAGCATGCATGCAAACCGTTGCATTCACCCCCTCCCTGCAATGTTGCGCCCCGTAACACTACGTAAAGGTGGAGTGAGGCAGGTGATGTGATAACCTTGGTCACACTTGTCGCAAAGTAACATGGGAGGGTGGCTTGCGCGGCTCGCGCAAATCTGGCATGCAGGATCGTCGTCTACCGGCTTGTCTGGAGGTACGTGGTGGCGAGCCGTGTAGTCTCTGATCATTGCAGCCACGTCCTCTTGTTCGGCCAATGCTGGGCCCCATTCCCACGAGTTGAAGGAGTCGTCGTAGCCCTTCCACTTCACAAGGTATTGAAAAGCATGTTGGGAGTCATTCCAGCGTCGTCCCAAGATGGCTTCAATGGTGAAGTACTCCTCACCGTCCTCCACTTGGGGTAGTGGTTGCAGATCAACATGGAGGTCAGGGAAGGAGCTTGTGGTAAGGTACGGCCGCAGCTTGGAGATGTGGAAGGTGGGTGTGATCCTCATCGTGGTGGGTAGGTCCAGCTTGTAAGCCACAGGTGATATCTTGGTCAGAACCTTGAAGGGGCCAACATAGCGGGGTTGTAGCTTGGCGCTGTTGCTGGGCGTCTTGAGGTTAAGGGTGGCAGTAGAGAGGAGCACCTTATCACCCACATTGAACTCAAGATGACGGCGGTGCTTATCCGCCTGTTGCATTTGTTTGTCAATCGCACGCTGCAGGGCTGCCTTGGTTGTGTCGATGGAGCGCATGGTGGTGACAAAGGCGTCAGCAGCAGAGCTGGGAACAAGAGTGGAGGGGGGCTGCAACAAAGCCTCAGGTGTGCGGGGGTGGTGGCCGTAATTGAGGTAGAAAGGGGAGAAGCCTGTGCCAACATGGGTAGAGCTGTTGTCTGCAAACTCTACAACGGCTAGATGCTCGTCCCAATCTGTCTTGTAGTGGTTGAGGTAAGGTCGTAGCATATCCTCCACTGTCCGGTTGGCGCGCTCTGATTGCCCGTCTGTTTGGGGATGGTAGGCGGAGGACATGAGTAGGCGAGTGCCGGTGAGGTGAAAGAGGGATGTCCAGAAGTCCGAAGCAAACTCTGAACTCGAAGGGATCTCTGTCTGAGATAATTGCCTCAGGTAGCCCATGGTGCTTTGAAACATGGTCGAAGAAAAGCTTGGCGATGTCAGGGGCGGTGGCAGTGGCAGTGGTAGGGATGAGGTGTAACATCTTGCTTAACTTGTCCACAACTGTAACGACCATGTCGTAGCCGTGAGAAGTAGGAGGAAGGGGGCCGATGAAATCCATGCTGACATGTTGCCAGTTGCGGTTGGGAATGGGGAGAGGTTGAAGCAGCCCAGGAGGAACCTGGTTGGTGGCCTTGTTCTGTTGGCACTGGTCGCAAGTCCTCACATATTCGCGCACTGTCTGCTCCATTTGGGGCCAATAGAAGTGTCGCTGCAAGCGTTCCAGGGTTTTGGCACGGCCGAGATGAGCCGAGGTGACTGCATCATGCGCCTCATGGAGCAACTGGGAGCGGAGATGTGAGGCTGGGACGTAGAGGCGGGGGGGCTGAGAAGCTGTATAGAAGCGCCCATCTATGACTCGTAGGTGCCAAGAGGAGGGGCCAGAGGGGTTGTGGGAAAGAGTATGAGAAAAAGCTGCTTGGTAGGCGGCGTCTTGTGGGGCATGGTGGTCATAGGTAGCGAAGAAGGCAGAGTCCGGGGTGGCAACGGAGAGGGTTGATAACTGGTAGTCAGGCCGGCGGGAGAGCGCATCTGGCACAATGTGTGTCTTGCCAGCCTTGTGCACCAGGGTAAAGGAGTAAGGGGCCAGCAGTAGGGTCCATCGAAGTTGTCGAGCGTTGAGATGCGATTGGGTCATGATGTGGGTGATCGGGCAGTTGTCCGTCTCCATGGTGAAAGGCCGACCCAGAAGGTAGTGGCGCCAAAGAGTAAGGGCATGCACCACAGCGAGTAGCTCGCGATCGTGGGTAGGGTAGTTGATCTCCGCGGGCTGAAGCTCAGGCGACCCCAACTAACAAAAAATGACAGGAAATGATAGGAAACCGACCCCTGGTAACCAAAACGACGCCGCGTCTCAGCCACGTGGTTTCTATTTATGTTTCGCACATCCCTGGATAGAGGACTCTTTCAACTATGCGGTGCAGCTTGTAACATTAAATATTGTGCACTGTGCTGAGTGCTATGGCGGCTCAAATCTTGACATTCAAATTCATGCCAGTGTTGCTCATGCGGGCCTCGCCGCGACCGACCGCCGCGACCGACGTGGCACAGTAGCCTCTGCAGACAGTCAGGGACAGTTGCCGCTGTCAAAACAATGCACATGGCACGCCAAATCGATGTAACGACGCCCCTCCACCCATGCTCGGAAGTATACAAGGCTGCTGCATTGCTTGACCGCTTCGTGAGTAGTACCTACTACCTGGCCACTCGGTAAGGCCACTGAAGGTGTGTAGGCCATTGCTACGTTACCTTGCTCGACATGTTGGGTCCGATCCCTCCCGCCCGCCCTCCGCTTGCGTGTCGAGCTTGTGTCCAGCTCCGCCCTGACCCCCTGCTGCTCAGCTGGAGGGGTGGGCAGCCCGGGGGCAGCACCAACACCAGCTCCCTGCTGCTGCCAGGGGGGTGCAGCAGGAGGGGGGGGCAGCCCAGGGGCAGCACTAGCACCAGCTGTCTGCTGCTGCCAGGGGGAGTGGGTGGGAGGGCGGGGCTGGGGGTGGGAGGGGGTGGGAGGGGGTGGGAGGGGGTGGGAGGGGGTGGGAGGGGGTGGGGCTGGGGCTAGGAGGGGGTGGGAGGGGGTGGGAGGTGGGAGGTGGGAGGGGGTGGGAGGGGGTGGGAGGGGCTGGGAGGGGGTGGGAGGGGTGGGACTGGGGGTGGGAGGGGCTGGGAGGGCGGGGCTGGGGCTGGAAGGGGGAAGGAGGGGGTGGGAGGGCGGGGCTGGGGGAGGGAGTGGGTGGGAGGGCGGGGCTGGGGCTGGGAGGGGGTGGGAGTGGGTGGGGCCGGGGCTGGGAGGGGGTGGGGCTGCCAGGGGGTGGTCCGGTTGGGCTAGTCAGCACTGCAAGGCAAAGTTAGGTTACGCCAATGTATGTTCCCACAAGCTTCACTCCTACAATTTAGTCCCTGCGTTTTTCCCTGCGCGTTGGCCGACCTTGTCCAAATGGGCTGAAACTTGGCCATTTGGTAGCTTGTGATGTAAGGAATCCATCCCAAAAAAAACTCAGGTCAAAAAAATCAAAGGCAGAGGCTGGGCGGCTCGTGCCGTTCACGCAGGGACGGATGCAGGGATGGAGGGGGGGGCGCAGGGACGAGTGCAGGGATGGAAGGGGGGGTGCAGGGACGAACGCAGGGATGGATGTGGGACGCAGGGACGGATGCAGGGCTGGAAGGTGGAGCGCAGGGACGACTGCAGGGATGGAAGGTGGAGCGCAGGGAAGGACGCAGGGATGGATGTGGGGACGCAGGGACGGATGCAGGGACAAGAGCAGGGACGAGTGCAGGGATGACGGGCGCAGGGACGAGTGCAGGGACGGAAGTAGGGACGAGTGCAGGGACGACGGGCGCAGGGACGAGTGCAGGGACGAGCGCAGGGACGAGTGCAGGGATGAGTGCAAGGACGAGTGCAGGGACGACGGGCGCAGGGACGAGTGCAGGGATGAGTGCAGGGACGAGTGCAGGGACGAGTGCAGGGACGAGTGCAGGGATGGCGGACGCAGGGACGAGTGCAGGGATGAGTGCAAGGACGAGTGCAGGGACGACGGGCGCAGGGACGAGTGCAGGGATGAGTGCAGGGACGAAAAGAAAGAAAGAAAGAAAGAAAGAAAGAAAGACTACTCCGGTTTACACCAGCGTGCATTAAGGGAGGACTCCGGCATGGGGCGCCGACACTGTCCCACCAGAGGTACTTTTTCGTCGTAGTGGAGTCGAACCCACGACCTCTCAGTTGTAGGAATCACCCTTAACCAACTGAGCCACTTCACCGCACGACGGGGCGGGATGTGCAGGGACGAGTGCAGGGAGGAGTGCAGGGACGAGTGCAGGGACGAGTGCAGGGATAACAAGCGCAGGGACGAGTGCAGGGACGGATGCAGGGACGAGTGCAGGGACGAGTGCAGGGATGACGGGCGCAGGGACAAGTGCAGGGACGAGCGCAGGGACGAGTGAAGGGACGAGTGCAGGGACGAGTGCAGGGATGGCGGGCGCAGGGACGAGTGCAGGGATGTGTGCAGGGACGAATGCAGGGACGACGGGCGCTGGGACGAGTGCAGGGATGAGTGCAGGGACGAGTGTAGGGACGAGTGCAGGGATGACGGGCGCAGGGACGAGTGCAGGGACGAGTGCAGGGATGAGTGCAGGGACGAGTGCAGGGATGACGGGCGCAGGGACGAGTGCAGGGACGAGTGCAGGGATGAGTGCAGGGACGAGTGCAGGGACGAGTGCAGGGATGAGTGCAGGGATGAGTGCAGGGATGACGGGCGTAGGGACGAGTGCAGGGACGAGTGCAGGGACGAGTGCAAGGATGAGTGCAGGGATGACGGGCGTAGGGACGAGTGCAGGGACGAGTGCAGGGATGAGTGCAGGGACGAGTGCAAGGACGAGTGCAGGGATGAGTGCAGGGATGACGGGCGCAGGGACGAGTGCAGGGATGAGTGCAGGGACGAGTGCAGGGACGAGTGCAGGGACGAGTGCAGGGATGAGTGCAGGGACGAGTGCAGGGACGAGTGCAGGGATGAGTGGAGGGATGACGGGCGCAGGGACGAGTGCAGGGATGAGTGCAGGGACGAGTGCAGGGACGACGGGCGCAGGGACGAGTGCAGGGATGAGTGCAGGGACGAGTGCAGGGACCTTCCATCACAGTCACCTTGGCGTATCCCTAACACAACATACGCAGTGTAACCCAACCATTTCAGAAAGAAAGAAAGAAAACTACTCCGGTACAAACCGGCGTGCATTAAGGGAGGAGCTTCCGCCTGTGGCGCGGCCTGCTCCCACCTCCAAACGTTGGACACATGCTGGACATGTCCCCACCAAGCTGCCCTAGCTGTAGCCACAGACCACAGCTAGCACCCAAGGCAAACAAAGAGGCATGAGAGGAGCAAAGACTAGTGCACTCGGCAGCTAGACCTATCTCTTCTCCTCGTTGACGAGAGCAATTCCAGCCTTGTCCGCCGGATGTCGCACTAAAAGCTGAAGTTCAGGCTCCAAAAGTCCAAACTTCAGCTGTCAGCCAACGTCCCGCGTTGAGGTAGCTCTGCTCCCTCCTTGACGACGCCAGCAACTCCACAACAGCTCGATGACCCGCAGCGGTCGTGTGCGGCACCCGGACCTCATTTGTATTCCGCTGGACAAAGCGGTGCCCGTTCAAGCCTGGGAAGGCTGTCCCGTTGCATCCCAATCTATATACCCCAATCTATATACCGCTGGGTGCGGTGGTGAGGTAGCTTAGCCAATCCGTGCGACCGAAGTCAACGCGAATTGTGACCAGGGCCACCGCGTGGAGGTTCCTCACCGCCAGCCCCCCCAACCATTTCAATCATTGTCATGCGGTCTCACATGTAGTCCATGTCATCCCAGTCGACCTCTCTTAGGGTTAAACTTAAGGGTTCAAAATCTGCAACAGAGCCCAACCGGACGGGTTATCTAGCATCTGAAGCAGTTGTACTCACCGTCGTGCCCTTCACCTCTCCCGGTACGATCTGTAGCGTCCCATCGGGGTTGAGAGCGCTCTCCTTGAAGATGATGCGGGCGTAGTGCATGGCCAGCGTCAACAGGGCCCACAACTCCTTGGCATTAGGCATGATGTCATCTCCAACCACCGTCACTGCATAGCCCTCCTCCTCGACCTCAGCCTTGAACTCCTCCTCCTCTCCAAGCTGGAACACCCTGCAGATAGCCTCCCTGAAGCGAGGCCCCCTCCATGACATGGTGCCCTTGCCCTTCTTCTGAGGTGGCTGTTCACCCTGCATAAAATCCACAACGCCAATGATGGTGCTGTTAGAACTACACAACTCGCATGTAGGGTGTGTAAGGCATAGGAGACTTGCAGGCATGTGAGTTATGGAAGTTTAAACATGATGCCTGTTATGCAATGCAAGTATAGTGGTGGCATGCTGCTATGGCTCCACTGTCAAACCTGGTCGGCCGTCGCCTTGTCTTGCTGCTTGTGCATCTTCAGGTCAAACTGTCCCTCCAGCATGGCCTCCATCCTCTCTATCGTGGCCTGCATGGCGTCCAGCTTATGCAGCTTGGACTGCATGGTGTCCAGCTGATGTTGCTGGGGGAGCATAGCCTCCAGCTTGGCGATACGCTCCTCAAGGGCCTGAATTCACGACATTGGTTACTGTCATTGTCTATGCTCTACCTATCATCAACATGTAATGATGCCTCACATGCTGAGATGACTCACAGCTTTGCTTTTCGAGTCTCTCTCTGCTGCCGTCCTCTTCTTCTCTCCTCCCACTTGACTGGTTCCCTGCAATCCCACAATCAATGCACATTCTGTGTCTAAGTTTGAGCTGGTGATGATTAGCATGCTCCTTGCACCATCCCATACAACGAGCTAGATGTACCACTCATCATGAACGTCTTTATCTGAGGTACATCACATAAGGACATCATGCAATCATGTACAATAACATTCACAGGCATGCGGATTAGCTCATCAGGCTTAAATGAGTAGGTGCCCATTATCCATGGTTATGCAGATACGTGCGGTCCTCCATATACATACTTCAACCAACCTCATCATCACTGTCCCCAAAAGTCAGGTCCAAGGGGGCCTGCTTTGAAGCTGGCGCGCTCGGCTGTGCCTCCTGGCCTCCTTCAGCCACCCGGCCTGCCTGCAGTTATACATGAATGCAGGCCATGGTTCAGTGTCATGCGCTCACCTGCGTGTGAGGTGAAGGCACGGTGCTTGAAGCCTTATGCATGCATGATGCGCACGATGAGCATGGTGTGCATGATGTATGTGGTAATTAAAGGGCAAATGCCATAACTCCTCATCCTCCCATCGTCTTTATGCATATCTGTGAGTCAACACCTTGTTCTCCTCTGCAGCGGCGACCTTCCATTCGTCACTAATGTTAACCTACGATCATCATTCACAAATGAAGTTTCCTGCATGTGCATGTTGTGTTGCAATCATGGAATTGCTAGCTATGGGACCTATACTCACAATTCCTGGCCACCCCTCACAACGTTGCACCGCGTCCTTCCAACACATGCGCCTCTCAATCATGCCCTTCTCTGTGTTGTTGTCAAAGTCAATCTTGGTAATGAGGTGACTGCAGCGCATGCGTAAGGTTAGGTCACCTTACAAGCCATGTGATGTATATGCCAGGCAGTGCCATTGCATGGTATATTCTTTCACACCTTGTAAGCGCGGACTCACCTTGTGCGCTGCTCGGTTATGTAGTCAATGTGCACCAGCATGCGGTCGCCACAACTCCAGCCATCTCCCTGTTGTGGGCAAGCACCTCTCTGCGACTGCCACTTCCCATCCCTGACATTCTTCTTGAGGAAGGGCTCCAGCTTCCTCCACAGGGTTAGGGGGATGGTTCCGGTCTGCATGCATGCAGAAGAATGTGGCATTGATCACATTCATAACATCGCAATACCCCTTTATGTTGAACTCACCCCGATGGGGTCATAGTACACGACCACCTTCAAATCCACGTACACAGCTGCCACTGTCCAATGGTTGTTGGTGGTGTTGAAGGGGATGAGGACCACGCTTGCATCGCCTAGCTGGGACATGCCCAACTTGCGCAGAATCTTGCCCCCCTTCTTGTACTGGTCCATTGCCTGGTCCGCCTGCTCCTCATTCTCCCGGATTCCCAATCCCACATGGCTCTGGAGGATCAGAAACCTTCGCTCTTTCTTGTTGAAGCGAACAGCCTGTAATGACATATCACCATGCATGGTACCTCTTATCATCTGTCAACACCGCTTTCAATCATCGTGCACACACTATTGTTCCTTGCCACTAGCACGTCAATCTATGGTGTTTACTCCACTCACTTGGATCAGCTCCATGGCCACGTCTAGTGCATTGCCATTGATACTCTTCGGCTCATATGTGGTTGGGTCAAAGAACCTTGAGTCTTGCACATGGTATGGGGGAACGCCCTGCAATAGCATCCAAACAGTCAGAACTAATACAAGTGTATGTGCTAGTGTAATTGCAGTCAATCCCAACCCCATGCTCCCATGCTCCCATGCTCCTACCTCCACCAGCTTTCTTGCGCCTGCGCTAGGCGTTGCACCGCCCTTGGGGGAACCTCACTCAGGCAAATTAGTAACAGCATTTTTGAGATTCAGAGCCTCGGACTTGCTACATAGTCAAATGAAGGCATTGTAAGATTGGGGGTTGAAACTAAAATTCGTGATTTTGCGCGGTTGGTGAGATACGGCCATGCTACAGTACTGTAGGTGTCTACAGTACTGTCGGGGTACCTCGCGAGAGACCACTTACAGTACTGTAGGTATCTACAGTACTGTAGACATCTACAGTACTGTAGGTACCTCGAGGTACCTCGAGAGACCGCTTACAGTACTGTAGGTACCTACAGTACTGTAGACACCTACAGTACTGTAGACACATACAATACTGTAGGTACCTACAGTACTGTAGACATCTACAGTACCGTCGACATCTACAGTACTGTAGGTACCTCGAGGTACCTCGAGAAACCACTTACAGTACTGTAGGTACCTACAGTACTATAGACATCTACAGTACTGTAAGCACCTACAGTACTGTAGGTACCTTCAGTACTGTAGACACCTACAGTACTGTAGACACATACAATACTGTAGGTACCTACAGTACTGTAGACATCTACAGTACCGTAGACATCTACAGTACTGTAGGTACCTCGAGGTACCTCGAGAAACCACTTACAGTAATGTAGGTACCTACAGTACTGTAGACATCTTCAGTACTGTAGACATCTACAGTACTGGAGGTACCTCGAGGTACCTCGAGAGACCTTTTACAGTACTGTAGGTACCTACAGTACTGTAGACACCTACAGTACTGTAGACATCTATAGTACTGTAGGTACCTGGAGGTACTTCGAGAAACCACTTACAGTACTGTAGGTACCTACAGTACTGTAGACATCTACAGTACTGTAAGCACCTACAGTACTGTAGGTACCTACAGTACTGTAGACATCCTCAGTACTGTAGACACCTACAGTACTGTAGGTACCTCGAGGTACCTTGAAAGACCACTTACAGTACTGTAGACATCTACAGTCTGTAGGCATCGCGGCGTACGCTCCGTGACCGCTTGCCTCGGTCTTGAGGTTCCCCGCGCCAGGGCCTTTGCCTCGCCGTTTACAATCGTCCAAACCGACCAGTGATACCATTGTTTACAACGTATCCACCTGCAGTACTGTAATGGTGTCCAGTATTGTAGCCTGTTATAGACACAGATATGGTGTTTTTGAAACAATGTAGCCAAGATTCCATAAATGTCTAACACATCCGTCACCCACACACACCATCATAACGTCATTCATGCTACACCTCGTCATCATCGTCCGACTCTCCCTCCTCTGCCTCCTCTGCCTCATCTGCATCCTCTGCCTCCTCTGCCTCCTCTCCTTCTAGTGCCCCCACTTCCTCCTGTGCCACTCCTCCCTTTTTAGCCTGCTTCCCCTCATCAGATGCCTCTGCCGCCTCAGCAGCCATAGACTCATCCCAATGAGCCAACAGTCTGCCCAACTCTACTTGCACGTCCACCTCATCCAACGCCCAATCTGTGTTCCACTGAGCGTCCACCGGTGCTTGGGCCGGCCGCTCATAGGGCACAGGATGCACATAAAAACCTCCATCTAATGGCCCTAACCCCTCTGGCCAGTTGTCATGCTGCTGACGACGCTGAGGTTGACTGGTGGGCTGACATTTGTGCACAAACTCCACGTCCAACATGGACAGGAAGCAGGTGGCATTGTTGATGTACCCCTCGCTGCCATAGAAGTGCACCCTGGTGGAAGCATTTTTTGGCAGGCCCCAATCCCCTGCATGGACCGTGTAGCCGCGCATCCCCAACACCTCACCCGGTTGTAATGTCACCCTGTAGACCTGCATCAATGGCATCGCCTTCATGGCCTTCTTCAAGGCTGCGTCTGTGTTGATTCCCTTGTGCTTGGCCTCCACTCTCAGCACCTGCACATGGCTGCCCGGGCTGACCAACACCTGCGTCACTCCAACAGCGATGATCATCACCAGACCATCTCGCCCCCAAATGATCCTTGGGGGGGCTGCGGGGGTTGCTGCTGAAGACGCAGGAGGGACTGTGGTGGAGGGAACGGCTTGTGGGGGAGGGCTGCTGGTCTGTGGTGATGCAACGGTTGTCGCTGCTGTTGTTGAGGGGGGGGGGATGGAGAGGGAAGGGTCCGGGTTGACGTCCTGTTAGAGTATAGCCGGGGCAGCAGTATACATGGCAGGCGGCGGAGGCCAGAATCTATTCCGACAGTGGTAGTGGCTGCTTAGTGGCTGTTGCTGATGCTTTCGTACTCTGGAAGTAGCGCGCTTCAGACATCGAGTCGCCAGGATCCATCCTTACATGTCTCTACATTCTTCTTAGTTCTCCAATCAGTGATCCCGAGTAGTATGTTTGAATGCCATCCTCCGTGCCCTGAATCCTGCCTGGCCTCAGCTTAAGTAAACCGAAAGTCACATCTCACGCATGCAAGGCTAAAAAGACTTGCAAGCGCATTCAAAGCTCATGCATACCAAGTCTGAAGTTGAACTGTAACACTCTCCCCCACTCCACAAAGCTACGTCCCGGAGCTTCCAGTGTCTATGAAAAACAGTCATGCGATCACAGAGCGAGCAGGCAAGTGAAAAGCAGACATGCACAAGCAATCATGCAAACCTCATGCAAATCTCATGCAAGTCTCATGCAAGAGAGCACGAGCTAACGGTCTTGATGTTGTCTCGTTGTCCACAGTAGAGCTTGTGTCAGCTGACGGTGAAGACGTCGTCCAGGAATGAAATGAGCCGAATGGAGAGAAGCATAAGAAAGCAAAGATAGTGGTAGCACGAGAAGATAGTAAGAGAAGATGGTGATAGTATGAGATGGTAGTTGTTGAGATTGTGGTGGTAGTGGGGACAGCGTGGATCATTTTGGTGAGCTTATCGACGAAGACAACAATGGCATCGTGTCCAGCTGCAGTGGAGGGCAGCTGAGTGATGAGGTCCATGCTGACATGTTCCCAGCGGTGCTGAGGAATAGGAAGGGGATGTAGAAGACCGATTGGTTTGGTTGTGTTGGATTTGTTTCGTTGGCAGTGTGTGCAGGTGCGGACGTAGTTGTGAACTGATGCTGCCATGCGGGGCCAGAAGAAATGGCGTGATAGTTGTGCGTAGGTTTTGTCCCTACCGAGGTGTCCGGAGATGGGGATGTCATGTGCTTCACGGAGTAGGGCGGTGCGCATGGGTCCCACCAGGATGTAAAGCCGGCGAGTCCCCCGTCCAATGTGGTACATGAGGTTTCCCTGGATTTGAAACTGGCGTGATTTGCCAGCCAGTGCAGCCGCTAGGAGGCGCTGGTACCGTGGATCTGCAGTCGCTGATTGTTCATCGATGTGCAGTTGAGGATGGGGTGCGGAGAGCGACTCCGGTCCCGTGGCGGTCGGAACGCCTTGTACTTGGATATGTATGCCCAGGACGACGGAACGCCCTTGAGTGTGTTCACTCCCA
>JASKMD010000218.1:0-50000 GCA_030144725.1 Haematococcus lacustris | reverse complement strand
GCGCGAGCCTGACGCTGTGTCTGCCCCTAGGTGTCTGCTGGGGCGTACAGGTTTGTCGCGGGTTAATGAAATCCAAGACGCAATCCTTGAGAATCACATGTTCCATGTCAAAGTTCACAGATTCCATGTAAAAAAATGTATCTTTTTTTTAGAGAGATTACAGAAGAAAGAGATTAAGAGAGAGACTAAGAGAGACTAAGAGAGAGAGGAAAAAAGGAAAGACTAGACCATGTCTCGAGCAAGCTACCCCCTCCCTTCCCCAAAGAGGCAAGCAAACCCCACCCCACCTCCCCACCACCAAACAGCGTCCCTAGGCCCCCCAGCTCCAAGGCCCAACCCTCGCTGCCCCTCCGCCCCCACTAAGCGAACACAAGACCCTAACCTAGGGCTCCCCAAGGACCTAACAGCCTCCAACCCCTTAATAACACTCACAAGCCCCTAACAAGCAAACCCAGCTCAAGCAAGAGGGGCAGGGAAGGGGACGGGCCACTGCAAGGACAGATGCACAACCAGCTCACCCGCCCCAAACGCCCTCTCCTCCCGCTGCCTAGTCCCCGCTACTATCCCCCCGGCCTCCCCTCCCCCTACCCTCTCCAACGCCCTCTCCTCTAACCCCTCCCGCGCCCTCCTGGGCTGTTTGGCGAACCACCCTCCTGACGGCTCCGGCCACAGCCGGTCAAACTGGTCTGCGCCAAGCTCCGGGTCCGTACCCCTAAACCAGGTGGAGGGCACCGCTCCACAAAGGCCCACCCGGATGTCTCTGCCTACCCGGTGCCAGTCGCGTTTAACAGCGGAGGAGAGGGTGAGGACGACCTCCTCTGCCACTCGTTGTGCCACCATCTGCGGCTGGAGGGCTGTAGTGGCCCCGGAGCTGCGGAGGCGCCACACCGTGCCAAGATAGGCCACGCGCAACCGGAGCCACAGCAGGCTGTCTGGGGGCTGGAAGGAGGGAGCCTCGCTGCGGGTGGGGCGACCACTGAGGAGCAGGAGGGCATCGCCGGAGGGGTGCCGGGTGCCGGTAAGGTGGCCGTACACATCCAAAACCCACTCCCAGGCCGGAGCCACAGCGGGGCATGTATAGTGCGCTATCTTTCCTTCCCTCCGGGCTATAACACCCGTGTTTGATGCGCCCTTGACTAGAGTCGGCGAGTTTAGCTTGATCCCCCAACAGCAAAACCAGCAAGGGCAGCTGTGGCCTACTTGCTGCCAGGGAATGCCTGCAAGCAGTGCCATGGTGCCCCTTGGTGCTCCCCCGCCAGCTGCCAGGCAGCCACGATGAAGTGGGACACGGAGGTATGTTTGTTTTTACGTTCTTCTAGTCCCTGGTCCACTATTCGGGTCCCTGGGAAATTCCATAATTCAACCTATATAGCTGATAAATTTTGACATGCCATACCTTGAGTGGCCACACGAACAGACCCATAGATGCCCTCAGCGGCGAGCTCTTGGGCTGAGTAGTGTAACTGAGTGAACGGAATGACTAGGTGTTGTAAAAGAATGACTAGGTTGCCAGAGCTTCCATCGGTCTCGCCCCTTCATGAAGGCCTGACGACAGACTTGCATCGAGGCTCGCAGAGCTCGCAACACTGCGCGGGTGCCTCCCGCGCCGGAACCAGCGTCCGGCATTCACGCAGCCGGCAGAAACGCTTGCTTCGCGGCAGTAAAAGTGTCAGGCTTGCGTCTGTGGTACTCCCGCCACCTCATCGCGCTGTACTCGAGGTAGTCAAAGTCAATGGGCGAATACCTGTGGACAAAATGAGGGCAAGCTCAGAGCAACACACTCTCGGTCATGCAGCGTCGCTACAACGCGCACCGTGCTTGCACCAAAGCCCAGATGCCCCAGAAGGTATGAGAGACGAGGGCGAACAAGTCCGCCTCCGCACACAACTTGTCTAGCTGCGCGTCGCTGAGCACCGCCGGTACATCCTGGCTTTCTGCCCCAGGAGGCTGCCCCATTTCCTTGACAGCCGCGTCCTCGGCCATGTAGTGGCCGAAGAAGAGCGCCTGGGCTGCGCGGTCGGGATAGCGACTGTAGTTGCAGTCGAAGCCTGCACACGTAGCGACAGCCCACGGCCCGCAGCAACGCTACATGCATCCATTGCACGCCACCTCCGCTTTGATTTGACACTGACGAGCGGGAGTGTGTGGCTGCCATGGTTTGCTACCCTGTGTGCTCTGGCCCAAATGTCTGACAGCTCTTCGTACCACAGCCTCCATCCCATTGTGCCTCCATTACAGGGTTCGACAGTTGGTGATACCTGGTCTAAGGGCGCCCTTAACTGATGTCAGGGTAAAGTACGGGGACCCTATGCACTGGTTATACCCCTCAAAAAATTCGCCGGCATGCGGCCGGCGAGGAAGAGGCATGTTAGCTTACAGCAGCTTCCCCGCTGCCTTCAACTTCAAGATCTCATCCATAGCATGTGCGATTGAAGATGGGGAACTTCAGCAGTGTGACACCCAATGGCTTGGCAAAAGCTTCCCACCTTGTCACTTTGGGGACTTGGCAAACAAACTATGTACCCCCTTCAAGGCACTATCAAGCTGCTGCATTAGGGGGCTCACACGAAAGGCATCCCCCACCACCAGTGCTGTGCGGTGTGCAACACAATGCACACCAACCATGTAGCTGACATGTTGTTGCTGTAGTTTGGCAATGACCCCATTGTGAGCCCCCATGAAGGTGCTGGCACCATCAGAGCAGAAAGCCACAAGCTTGCCAACATCAAGGCTGAGGGTGTCAATCACACGCAGTATGACAGCTGTGATGTGCTCAGATGTGGCCCCCACCACTTTGACAGCGCATAAGAAAGAGGTGTGGTAGATAAAGGACGATGGCTCCAGGTAGCGCACGTAGAGGAGCAGGTGGTCCTCAGTTCCCACATCCGTGCTGCTGTCAGCTAACAAGCTGAAATAGGGGCTGGCTCGTACAGCTGCTAGCTGTTGAGTGAGGAGGGTTTGGCTAATAGAGTAATGGGCGGCATTGAAGTAACGGGTGGCACTGAAGTCATGCGGCATAGCTGGTGCCCCACTGTGGCCCCACAACACCATGAAGAGGGCTGCCAGCACCATGCGGCGGTAGGTGCCTTGGACCACTGTTGTTGTTGCAGCCTTCACAGCTGCTTTGATGGAGCCGGCACCCCCCCCAGCACGCTGTGCCATGCCGATGGCTTCTGAATGGGCCTTGCTCTTGGCGTGTTGGGCCAGCTCCGCCTCACACGTCACAGCCCCACCACCACCACTCGCCTTTGCGAATAGGGATGAGTTGGGCTTGTGCTCCAAGCAAGTGGAGCAGTGGGCTTGGGGGGTGCCTTTCTCGTTGCACCCGCCACTGAACCTGCACCATGGTACTTTGCTTGCAACTCCTTCTGCTTAGCCTCAGTCATTGCGGTCTTGTGGCCTCTGCGGATGCTGGAAGGTGCAGGCTCTTGGTCAATGAGAATAGGATCGTCTGGGCTAAGGCGGGGACGGAGCCGAGGAGGTTGGGCTGGAAGGGGATGGGCTTGGTGGGCGCATTGGGCTGACAAGGCCAGTTTCGTCGGGAAAGGCGGGATTGCGGGCTGCGTGGTCTGCGCGGTTCAAGAAGTTAACATGAAGTTAACATGTCAACGCGGAGATGTCAACGATGCGATGGTACCCACCAAGCGCCATCTGAATTGTCATCTGTCGCTGGTCCGACGGAGTCTGCCTTTGACGTGAGTTAGGTTTGAGATATGGCAGAAATGTACGGGCGCAACTAAGAATAACAGGCGCCCGTAGATAGCCCGTGAACTCCCCCCCGTAACCAAAATTTTGAAAATCACCAGTTACGGGGGCCCTCGCCAAATTGGGTCAATAGTACGGGCCCCGTACGGGGGGTCGAACCCTGCTCCATTATGACTCTACGCCCATCCCGCCTCACCCTACACCCATTGCTCCCTCCAAGGCTGACTATGCGCATATGAACACCAGCAGTATACCAGCCCACTGTCACAACATATGAGATGCATGTACACCACTGCCACTCCTGTGGATGCTGCTGCTGCGCAGGAGGCAGCCCATGGCCAGCAGGCAGCTTCGCAGCTGGCACCCCTGCCCACTACCAGTCCCCACCACCCCATGGCATACCAAGCTCTGACCTGCATACTCATTGAAGTGGTTGCCCCAGTCGAAGCCACGAAATCCCGGACCAGAATATTCAAAGTCGATGAGCTGCAGGGGTCCCTGAGGGTCCACCTGGCGGGGGTCGCTGATGTCCACCCCGTCCTTCTGTGAGCCAGGCAGCCAGGGCCAGGCCATGCAGGGTGAGCAGGTAGGGTGCACACCAAGGTTGTGTCCAGTGGCTGTGACAAAGAGGCAAGCCACATGACAAAGAGGCCTGTGCCGCCATCCAGAGTAGACCTTGCTGGAGCCTGCCCCGCCCCGCCCTGCCCTGCCCCGCCCTGCCCGACCCTGCCCCGTTGCTACCATGCTGTACTGACAGTATCCAAGTACAAGAACCCCCGAACCTTAGCAGCTGGCTTGGGCATCCCAGCTGCAGCCCCACCCCTGAACTCATCGCACGGTCCACCCACGTTACGCCCCCCAGGGGAGAGGAGGGCTAAGACTACTCGCCCCATGACGCCGGTGACTACAGCGACTGGAGACCACAACAGCTTGTGCGAGTGAGGTGAGGCTGCACCCGTTCCCGGCTAAACAGCACAGTGTGCACCTAACCCTTGCTGTGCTGCCGCAGGGAGGTCTGCAGCTGCTGCCCCTCCTGCAGCAAACATGTCAACTTGCTCAGTGGCTCCTTTAAAGCAGGCCTACAGCCCTTGCTGTGCTGCTGATTAGCCCTCCCCCTACCCTCCATTGACCTCCCCTCACCTGCAACACCAGGATGTTGCCACTGAGGAGGTCGTTGTGGGAGAACACGACTGGGGAGGCCACGGCATCGGTCAGCTGCTGCAGCTGGTCCAGCTCAGCGCCCATGGCGTCCATGTCCAACTGCACACCAGCTGCACACATCCTGCATACTGCACAATGACCCTACCAGGCAGCCGCACGCACCCCGCTGTACACCAGGACTCGCATGGGGTATCGTGATGTTGGGTCTTGGATGGGTCCGAGTGTGTGCGTTGCAGTAACGCTGACAAGCGAATGCCATATATAACAACAATGATAATAACGACGACATGGGGAAAATCCTGTCCTAACCCACACTGCAGCACTGGCTGCTTCTCACAGCCAACAATAATCTGGGCTGGCTGCCATGCGGCAAAGCCTGGCTGTACAGCGCCTGGGCCATGCCTTGACTGGTCTCACTCCAGCTGTGTTGCGGGGTTCTGGTAAGCAGGTGGGGTTCAAGGGTGACGCCTGCATCGAATGCTTGCCTGCTTGCCTGCTGGAAGCGCGCCTGCTTGGTTGTGTCAGGGAAGGACAGGCCGCGGGCGGTGTGCAGCCAGGCGCGAATGCCTTCAAACAGCTGCGGCTGCTGACCACCAGTGGTCACTCCATGCAGCCGTCTACAGCCAGGACACCATGCCAGCATGCTTGCCAAGCCGGTGCGTGCAGCAGTGGGGTACAGGGCTGGGTGCGTATACAGCCATGCATCTGCAAATGCTCACACTTTCATCACACTGCGTTGCTACAAACCTCCTCATTGTGGCCGCATGTTTTCATTGCATTGCCGCAACCTTCCTTTCCTGCTGTGGGCCCATTCCTATCACGAATATCATCCCATCACAGTACTGCAACCTTGTCATTCTTGTGAGCCAGGGTGGGTCACTCTTGGTGCGAGCTCTGGGTGAAGAACCATTCCACTTCACTGTAGGCTGGCTTGACATGCTGAGCTACACAGTGTGTGCTCACCTAAGGATGCGGGCGATGCGGGGCACGTAGGTGGGGTGTGCCATGTCTGCTGGCGTCAGGGTGGTGGCGGTCAGGAACTCCTCAATGCGCCCATTCTCAAACACTGCCAACACCTGCGGCTGCACCACTGGGTCAGGTCAGGCAAGGGCTGGTCTGGTCTGAGCTAGTGTGGCCGCATCATCAAGCTCTTGTGCAGGATATAACCCATGCATTGGCTGGTACATCAGGCAAGGGCTGGCCGCAGCTAGACTGGGTAGGAATGGGCCAGGTCAAACTCATGGGCGCTTGGCTGCCAACAAGCCTCCTCCCGGCCTGACCAGCCTCCTGAATGCTTCTGTGCAATGGCGGGGAACAAGTGGCTGGCATGTCTGCAGGTGGGAGTCCCTGACCTGCGCTCCAAACCCTGCTTGGTTTAGGGTCACCAAGACTTGCAGCTCGGCTGCACGGTCGATGAGCAGCTCAGTCTTGTCGCCAAACACCTTGACAGCTACAGGCCGCAGTCCCGTGGCTGGCCCCGGGCTGACCTTGACCAGCAGGTTGCTGATGCCTCCGGATATCTTGGACAGCTGTAAACGGGAATGTTGGGAGCGGCCTGCTGATTAGGCGCAGCGGGCCAAAGTGCGGTTGGGGAGCATGACTGGCCTGCATATCCGCCTCCAGTGCGCTTTGCCACCCAGGGAGCACGCGCTGACATAGCTGCTTGATTGCTGCCTCGCCTGCTGCCCCTGCAAAGTCGATGCACACGGGGTCTAATACAGGTGGCATGCCCTTTACGTACCTGTGGGCACACCACCGCTCGCGTGCCCCTTCGACATTTGCGTAGTGTGACAGCAAAATGCGCCATGGCTGTCGCGCCTTGTCGCCGTGCCGCCCGCACGCCCCGTCACGGTTCACATGTCCCAGCGGGACAAGACCCTGCATGCCGTGCAAGCCCTCCGAAAACGGGTAGATGGGCAGGGGTTGAACACCGAGAAAATCAGACAAATTAACAAAGAGATCGGGCTACCCCTCTGCCCTCTGGCAGTCACACGGTTAGAGCTCAACTGCCAGCTTTTGACAGGTGATGAGTCCCCTCACATTTTCTCAGCCCCTCAGCATTTTACCGTTGCTGGCAAACAGGGGTTGCTTCACAGACCAGCCAGCTGACCTGATGTACAGCAAGGCCTCTCAAGTTTGTCTACATGCGCTGCATGTGCCGCAGAAATCCCAGACTGCATCCAGGACTTCCAAGACTGCAGCAGCCTGTTACTGGGGCACAACCGCATTAACCACATTGCCCACCTGAGCCGCCTCACTCAGCTGCGCTGCCTGTACCTCAACAATAACGCAATCTCAAACATCCAAGGCCTGCAGGTACACAACAGGTGCTGAGCAGGTGCTGATCAGGTGCCAGGGTGAAGGTGTGTGCAAAAGAGTGATAACTAGCCAGAAGGTGTGACCGGGGTGAAAGCTCAAGTGTCAAAGAGTGACACCCTGCCACTGCCAATTGTTTCTTTTCACTCAGCTGCTTGACCCAAGCCTCTGTTGGATTCTGCTCAGTAAGCTCTGCTTGGCTTTGCCCTCACACACTGCTTGCTTGCCAGAATGCTTGCCAAGCCAGTGTGTGCAGCCGGGGGATACCGGGCTGGGTGCAAACACAGCCAGGCTTGCGCACAGGGCAAATGCAGGCCAAATGAACCGGCACATTATGCGTTTGCTGCCCTGACGTCAGCAAGGGAGGTTGTGGCGGGATGAGTCACTGATTTCAAGGTGTGACTGAATGAGCCACTGATAGGTGCAAGGTTAGAGTGAGGGGGGGTGTCAAGGAACTATGAACTCCATGGAACAAGAGTGAGAAGCACATGTGAGAAGCACATGCCCATGACCCATGCACACGGCCCCTCTGCGGTGCCACTCCGCAGGGCTATGGGGAAGTTATACTTCTAGTTTGTGAGGGCCTTAGGGGGTAGAGTGAGCATCCTCAGCCTGGCTTGGCTGGCATGGCTGGCAGGGTGAGGGTGAGGGTGAGGGTGAGGGTGAGGGTGAGGGTGAGGGTGAGGGTGAGGGTGAGGGTGAGGGTGAGGGTGAGGGTGAGGGTGAGGGTGAGGGTGAGGGTGAGGGTGAGGGTGAGGGTGAGGGTGAGGGTGAGGGTGAGGGTGAGGGTGAGGGTGAGGGTGAGGGTGAGGGTGAGGGTGAGGGTGAGGGTGAGGGTGAGGGTGAGGGTGAGGGTGAGGGTGAGGGTGAGGGTGAGGGTGAGGGTGAGGGTGAGGGTGAGGGTGAGGGTGAGGGTGAGGGTGAGGGTGAGGGTGAGGGTGAGGGTGAGGGTGAGGGTGAGGGTGAGGGTGAGGGTGAGGGTGAGGATGAGGAACGCAAAGGGGCTGAGGGGCACAGGTCATGGCTTTGCGCTCCCCTCCCCACCTGATGAGCTCAGCGGGCCGTTGCCCAGCGGCCTTTCACTCCAGCTGCTTGGCCGCAGCCTCTGTACAGCTCTGCCCAGCAGTTAGGCTCTGCTCTCTGCCTCCAGGGCCTGCCGCAGCTGCGGGTGCTGGACCTCAGCAGCAACCAGATACAGCGGCTGGAGGGGCTGCAGGGGCTGCCAGCATTGGAGGCGCTGCTGCTGGGCGCAAACCAGCTGAGCAGTGCAAGTGACATCAAACACCTGCTGGTGAGGGGGACACAGTCCTGCTCGGCTGACCTTACCGAGATCACAAGGGGCACCGGGCTCAGCCCAGCCCTGGCCCCTTCTCCTCCCCTACCCTCTCAACACCCTAACACCAAACAATCCCCCTTCCCCCTTACTCAACCACGGCCTTGCTTGTCGCCACATGGTGCACACAAGGCATCACACGCCGCCCCCGGCCCCCCCCCCCCCCCGCCCCCCGCCCCCACCTTACCCAAGCCCCATGCAGCCCCATGCAGCCCCCTGCGGCCCCCTGCAGGAGGTGCCCAGCCTGGTGGAGCTCGACCTTGGACACAACCACCTGGCCGACATGGAGGTGCTACAGGTCAGTTTGAGCCGGAGGGGGGATGCAGGGTTAGCTGTTACTACATCATCCTCATCATCATGCTCGTCATCATCTAGCCTGATCTAGCCTGCCTGCCTACCTGCCCATCTGGCTGCCTGCCCACCTGCTTGCCCGCCCGCCCGCCCGCCCGCCCGCCCGCCCGCCCGCCCGCCCGCCCGCCCGCCCGCCCGCCCGCCCGCCCGCCCGCCCGCCCGCCCGCCCGCCCGCCCGCCCGCCCGCCCGCCCGCCCGCCCGCCCGCCCGCCCGCCCGCCCGCCCGCCCGCCCGCCCGCCCGCCCGCCCGCCCGCCCGCCCGCCCGCCCGCCCGCCCGCCCGCCCGCCCGCCCGCCCGCCCGCCCGCCCGCCCGCCCGCCCGCCCGCCCGCCCGCCCGCCCGCCCGCCCGCCCGCCCGCCCGCCCGCCCGCCCGCCCGCCCGCCCGCCCGCCCGCCCGCCCGCCCGCCCGCCCGCCCGCCCGCCCGCCCGCCCGCCCGCCCGCCCGCCCGCCCGCCCGCCCGCCCGCCCGCCCGCCCGCCCGCCCGCCCGCCCGCCCGCCCGCCCGCCCGCCCGCCCGCCCGCCCGCCCGCCCGCCCGCCCGCCCGCCCGCCCGCCCGCCCGCCCGCCCGCCCGCCCGCCCGCCCGCCCGCCCGCCCGCCCGCCCGCCCGCCCGCCCGCCCGCCCGCCCGCCCGCCCGCCCGCCCGCCCGCCCGCCCGCCCGCCCGCCCGCCCGCCCGCCCGCCCGCCCGCCCGCCCGCCCGCCCGCCCGCCCGCCCGCCCGCCCCGCCCGCCCGCCCGCCCGCCCGCCCGCCCGCCCGCCCGCCCGCCCGCCCGCCCGCCCGCCCGCCCGCCCGCCCGCCCGCCCGCCCGCCCGCCCGCCCGCCCGCCCGCCCGCCCGCCCGCCCGCCCGCCCGCCCGCCCGCCCGCCCGCCCGCCCGCCCGCCCGCCCGCCCGCCCGCCCGCCCGCCCGCCCGCCCGCCCGCCCGCCCGCCCGCCCGCCCGCCCGCCCGCCCGCCCGCCCGCCCGCCCGCCCGCCCGCCCGCCCGCCCGCCCGCCCGCCCGCCCGCCCGCCCGCCCGCCCGCCCGCCCGCCCGCCCGCCCGCCCGCCCGCCCGCCCGCCCGCCCGCCCGCCCGCCCGCCCGCCCGCCCGCCCGCCCGCCCGCCCGCCCGCCCGCCCGCCCGCCCGCCCGCCCGCCCGCCCGCCCGCCCGCCCGCCCGCCCGCCCGCCCGCCCGCCCGCCCGCCCGCCCGCCCGCCCGCCCGCCCGCCCGCCCGCCCGCCCGCCCGCCCGCCCGCCCGCCCGCCCGCCCGCCCGCCCGCCCGCCCGCCCGCCCGCCCGCCCGCCCGCCCGCCCGCCCGCCCGCCCGCCCGCCCGCCCGCCCGCCCGCCCGCCCGCCCGCCCGCCCGCCCGCCCGCCCGCCCGCCCGCCCGCCCGCCCGCCCGCCCGCCCGCCCGCCCGCCCGCCCGCCCGCCCGCCCGCCCGCCCGCCCGCCCGCCCGCCCGCCCGCCCGCCCGCCCGCCCGCCCGCCCGCCCGCCCGCCCGCCCGCCCGCCCGCCCGCCCGCCCGCCCGCCCGCCCGCCCGCCCGCCCGCCCGCCCGCCCGCCCGCCCGCCCGCCCGCCCGCCCGCCCGCCCGCCCGCCCGCCCGCCCGCCCGCCCGCCCGCCCGCCCGCCCGCCCGCCCGCCCGCCCGCCCGCCCGCCCGCCCGCCCGCCCGCCCGCCCGCCCGCCCGCCCGCCCGCCCGCCCGCCCGCCCGCCCGCCCGCCCGCCCGCCCGCCCGCCCGCCCGCCCGCCCGCCCGCCCGCCCGCCCGCCCGCCCGCCCGCCCGCCCGCCCGCCCGCCCGCCCGCCCGCCCGCCCGCCCGCCCGCCCGCCCGCCCGCCCGCCCGCCCGCCATGTCAGCCCCATCATTCTCCTACCCCCATCATCCCCACGTTGTCCTCAAACTCCTGCCATCAAGCACCAGGACTTAGAACCCACAGGACTAAGACACCAGGCATCACCCAGGGCAGGGCTGTGGTCACTTATGTGAGCCTGAGGTCTAAGCAGGGCTGTGGGTCCCTTGTGCCCTGGGCAGGTGCTGGCGGCGCTGCCAGCGCTCCAAACGCTGACACTGCTGCACAACCCCCTCGCAGCGGCAGCTTCCTCCAGCTCCAGGCAGCACAACACCCCGCTGCTGCAGCACTACCGGTGGGAGGGCAGGGGGTGCAGGGGGGCTGGGGGCCGGGGGGGCAGGGAGGGGAGCCATCTGTGACACTGCTGTTGTTCATAGACACTGCTGTTCTGCCAACCAGTGGCTAGCCGCCAGTGTTGCAGTGAGTGTGCAGCAAGGTGTCAGGACTGAGCCAGGAGCAGGGCAGCAAGGAGGGTCCCCGCAAGGAGGGTCCTCTAGGCTGGCAACCACTTTACTTTGTGGCAGCAACCGCCAGCACCAGGGCCGTAGGGTTCACACTGAGTGTTTCACTGCAATGAAGGCTCGAGGCTGAGAGCTAAGGTGCTGTCACAGAGTTAGGATGGTAGGTATATCTAGGGTAATTCAAAGGTGACCTGGCTGAGCTCAGGGTAAGACGAGAGCAAGTCAGTCAAAGGTCAGAGGCCAGGGGTTCATGTCGCCCATGGCCCTGTTATTTCTTTCAGTTGGCAAGGACAACCCCTCCTCCCCGACAACCTGGCAAGGCGGTGGTGTGCTGCCTGGGCGTCCTTCTTCTTCTTTCTTCTTGGCCTCCTTCTTGGCCTCCTTTTTGACTTGTTCTTTCTTTCTTCTTCTTGTTCTCCGCTGCTGTCTCATATCCCCCCTTTCTTCTGCTTCTTCTGCGCTGCTGTCTGGCCCGTGGCGCATGGCCCCAGGCGGACCCTTATCTGCCGCTGCCGCACCCTGACGGCGCTGGACCAGCGACCCGTGTTCCCCCAGGAGCGGCGCTACGCTGAGGCCTGGGAGGCAAGGCGGCAGGGCCAGGACGGCCCCAGCTGCAGCCCACAGGTAAGGCGAGCTGCCCTGGCTGGTGGTGCAGCTAGAGGGCAGGGGGGCAGCAGGAGGGCAGGGGGTCAGGGGGGCGCAAGAGGAGTAAGGGGGCAGGGGGGCAGGAGGGGGCCAGCAGGGGGGGACTCTTTACCCCCCTTGGCGTTTGCCATACGCAGGCAGTGGAGCCCGCCCCCTCTCCAAGCTCACCTACAGCAGCTGCCCTGCTGCCAGCCTCAACCTCGTCCCCCACCCGCCTCCCCTCCCCCCCTGCCGACCCACCCAGCCCACACCAGGTCAAGTGCTGGGGCCGCGCCCACCCTCAGGCTGCACCACCCCAACTACCCCAGCAGCAGCCCCCCCCCTCATGGCACCCGCCCCCCACCTCCCTAGCTGTGGGCCAACAGCTGGGTAGGGCAACAGCAGCAGCGGGGGCAGCAGCAGCAGCGGGGGCAGCAGCAGGAGGCAGCAGGGAGTGTAGGCTTGGGCCTGCCACCACTGAGCCTGGGCAGCGGCCTGCTGACCTCCCGCCTGCCAGTGGCCCAGCAGCCACCCCCGGCCCCTCAAGCCCTGGGATCCACCATATGCTGGACGCACCCTTGCACTCAGCCCTAGCCCCCCATAGCCCCGGCCCACCCCCCGCCGGCTGCCCTCATCCAGGCCGTTGGGTCCCAGGCATCGTGGGTGAAGAGGGGCCGCCAGCTGACCCAGGAGGGGGGCCCTGCCCGAGCTCCGCAGCAGCCAGGCTTCAGGGCTCGGGGCCGCTGTGCCCCCCTGACCCCCCCGCAGCCCTGGCCGTGTGTCCAGGCGGCGGGAAGGCAGGAGCAGGGGCATGGGCAGTAGGGGCAGCGGCAGGATCAGGGGCCTCAGGGGCGGGGGCCTCAGGGGCAGGGGTATCAGGCACTGCAACAACAGGGTGGGAGGCTGAGGGGGCACAGGGTGGTGTGCAGTGCTGCGAGGCGGCAGCGGGAGCCCTGGCAGTGGGGCAAGGCGGCTGGGGGGCTGCCTGGGGCCAACCGGGTGCCAGCGCAGCCCTCTTGTGTGCTGCTGGGGCTGCTGACCCCCCAGGGCTGCGGGCGACAGCTGGCGGGTCGGCAGGTGCTCTGGGGGCGCTAGAGGCACCAGGGTCTGGGTGTGGGGCGTGGGGTGCAGGGCCAGGGGCTGTGCAGGCAAGGGGTCCAGGCAAACCAGTGGTGGCCTCTGGGTCTGGGAGCAGCGGGTCAGCAGCAGGTGGCGAGGCCGAGACAGCGGCCAGCTCCGCCCTCGTCCGGGGTCTCTGCCCTGCCCTGCTCCACCCGCTGCTGGAGGTGGTGGCCAGGGCCGGGGGGGCACGCCAGCTGCTGAGCTGCGCCCTGGTCAGCCTGGGGTGGTGCAGAGCTGCCGCCCCCCTGCTGCGCCGCCAGCGCCTCATGCAAGCCCAGGTGGGTGGGTGGCCCAGCTCCCCCTGGGGTATGTGGCCACCCGGTACACGGTAAGAGCTGGGTTAAACACCTGACCCCCCCACCCACTGCCCCTGCTGCAGCAGGGTCACCTACTTACCTGCCATGACCTAAGCACTGCTGAACTCACCTCCCAAGCCTCCCTGCCGCCTATCCCCTGCCCAGGCAGCCATGGCCCAGGCTGAGTTCCAGATGCCGCTTGGCAACCGGGCAGCGCCCAGCCTGCCCCTCCCCTGCCGCACCGCCCTAGCCGCCCTGTCTCCAGCCCCCTTGCCGCTGCTACAGCTGCTCCATGCCCTGGCCTTGCTGTGGGCCAAGAGCCTCAGGCCAGCTGCTTGTCAGGCGGGTGGGCCTGACCTGGGGGGTGGGAAGGTGGAGGGGGCGGAGGGCGGGGAGGCGGGCGTGAGGGAGGAAGGGGGTGAGGGGCCAGGCTCAGTGCCAGCAAGGGAGGGAGGGGAGGGGGGTTTGACTGAGCCGACAAAGATGCAGCACTTGGACTTCCAGAAGCAGCATGGAGACCTGCTGCAACTCTTGCAACATGGGCAGCAGCAGGCTGGTTGCCAAGCGAGCAGAAAGGGCTGTGGACACGGCTCTGGCTCGGAGGGACAGTGGACGCTGGTGGGGAACGAAGATGGGGATGAAGACGGTATGGACCTGAGCAGCGCCACCTGGCGCGCGGCGGCTTGGCACGACATGATGCCGATGCTACAGGTGCGGGGCACGTTTCAAGTGTAGCGAGACGTGATGCGTGTTTGCTGCGCCATTCGCTGGTAGGAAGGGCTTGCACACAGCAACCGACCGGCCATCACACGTGTGAAGGTCTGCCCGCAGGACGCCGGCTTTCCCCAGCAACTAGCACTCGCTCTGCCTTTGAGCGCTGATGAGGTTGTGAGGTTGCGGGGTCGCACGGGCAGTGCGGACGACTTGGAGCACTTCGTGCCGCAGCTGCGGGTTGCGGACGTGACCTGTTGCTGCCTCGACGCGGCACCGTAAGTTTACTAGCATTACATCCTCCACATCACTGCTGGTTTTCTTTGTCGCGCGAGGAAGCTTGTATTGCAGCCCTTCGCGCTTTTGCCGACCTTCCGTGCCCATCCCTCGCCTTACACTTGTGTGACTTGCGGGTTGCAGGTTATGCCAGTGGTTGCTTGATATCGAGGCGTACTCTTATGCTGTGCAAGGACTGGCTGCCGCTCACGACTGGCGCTGGCCCGCCGTTCAACGTGGCGATAAACAGCCTTGCGAAAGGATGGGAATCAGATGGTGCGAATAGGGGGCGGTTTTTCTCATTAGTTTCTCATGAGATCTCATTAGTTTCCGCGTCTCGTTAGGTCGTCTCATCAGGTCGTGGTAAGTCGGGCGGGACTAATCTAATGAGATTAGGTTTCTCATTAGTCGAGCGGCGACCGCTCGCTAGGTGCGAACCAGTCCACTGAGGCAGATTTTCGCAAACCCACTCGTAGAGATTGGTGTCTTGGATCTCAGCATAAAGCATTTCCTCGTGTATGTCAACTGGGTATGTAAGGATCAACAGATGAAAAAAACGGGGTGGGTTGGGACAGAGAACGCAGGGCAGCATGCTAAGTTACTAGCAGGATGCTAAATCACTATATATTGAATTATTTGTATGTATTGAATGGGATAATATACACGATGCTGCCGCTGGTGCCGCCGCCGCTTTACAACATGCTTTCTTCGCCACCCACTCCTGGCCTGGTCTGCCTCGCAGTACATCTCTCCTTTAGATCGCCAGGGGTAAGAGTTCTATTAGTTGGAACCGGCTGACTCCCAATCAAGCCTCAATCAGTCCAGACAACTAGTACGTTGCATTTCTGCTGACCAGGCAAAAACACACTGCTGAGCAATGCCCTCAGCAACATGTCCAGATTCTTCTCAACGGTCGCTGACGTGGCGGGCCCTATCAAACCCAGGCTTGTGAATCTTCAGATTTTCAGATTTTCATTTTCCAGATTTTCAATGAAAATGAAAGTGTTTCATTCAAAAACTGAAAGAGTTTCATCGTCAATGAAACTGAGCGGATGCCGCTGGTTCCCAGCCTATCCTTTTCAACGCGGCTTGTTTCTAGGCCAGCACTTTTCGTTTTTCTGGCTACTGGCTTTTCTGGCTTCCTCTGTGGCTGTAGCGCGCTGACGCCAGCCAAGCCAATCACAGCCAAGCCAATCACTCTGCAACACCCGATCTGCGATCTGACCGGGGGGAGCACCCGGCTCTTTCAGATGTGCAGTGAAAACGTTCAGATTTTCAGATGAAAAATTTCATTGAAAATCTGAATGAAAATCAATTTTCACAAGCCTGATCCAACCGTCCACCTCCACAGCTCGCTGAAGGACCGCCCAATGTGGCTGTCATGTTGTAAACAGCTGGCTGCCGTCAATACATGCGACTCTATATGGCAAGACCCCTGACCCAGAGCCAGCCCTGGCACACAACTCCAGCAGCAGGGTGCTCCTGTGGCTCACTGCACAGGTTTGAGCATGCATTTCCCTCTTTTTCAATCTTGCTGTTCAAAACCCTGAGGCACCTGTTCTGGCAGCTGTTCTTTTCTTGGCACTCGATACAACTACACAGAAAAATGCGATGAGAGGCTGGCTGCAGGTAGTGCAGCAAACCGCCATGGCAACTTCATGAGGTCCGCATGCACCTGAACCAACCCATGATGACTGACGACAACCACAGGCTGTAGAGGCAGCCAGCAACGCGGGCACTACAGGCGACGGAGGCCCATGCACTGCTGGAGGTCACGCCATGCTGTGAAAGTTGCTGTGGAGGTGCATTACCATCACACATAAGGCTAGAGAGGAGATAAGGCCACCACGGGAGAGAGGTAGCAATGTGGGCAATGTGGGCAATACATGCGGTGAAGGCCCCGCATAGCAAGAGGCAGCGTGGCCTCGTGTCACTGCACCAGTCCCTTCAGGGCTTAGCTGGACGGGGCGTCTAGGGTCAGGCACACAGCCAGCACCACTCATGCATGCTTCTAGAGAAGACAGGCAAGACAAGCAAGGCCACTGAGCAGGTCCACATTGTAGAAGTCAAGTATTGTGCGGACTCCAAGTGGAAAGAACCACAACCTGTCATGCAGCAGCACCGTCTTGTCCATGTCCAGCAGTATGTGATGAGCCGGCGCCCACACAGCCCCCTGGCCTCGCACCTCTACCTGCCCGCAGGGGCAGCCCCAGGGGGAGGGGCGGCAGGAGCAGCCTGAGGGGGAGGAGCCCCGCACCTCTACCTGCCCGCAGGGGCAGGGTCCAGGCCCCAGCCTGTTAGGCCGGCAACACTCAGCAGCTGGTGACGGCGGCGCATCGCCATCTCCAGGGGCACTCCCGCTGCCTGGCACAGCTGCTGCCCTATTTGCCGGTCACGCTCCTTCATGCTTATCCGGAGCGCAGGGGGCAGGGGGGTGGGCAGGGCTGGGGGAGTGGGGACAGGGGGCTGGGCGGGGGCAGGGGCAGGGTGGGGGCTGTAGGGCGACGCCCTGATCCCTGCTGGGCTGTCCTGGGTTGAGGGTGTGGGGGTCACACAGGTGCTCAGCCTTGTGGTAGAGGAGGTCAGGGCCGATGCGGTGGGCGGGCGGCCGGCCTGCGCCCCTGCACTGGGGCCTGGACCCTGAGGACCCTGGCTGGGTATGCCCGGACCTTGGCACGCTGGCCTGGCAGGGGGGAGTTCCCTACCAGCTGCAGGGCTGCAAGGGGGCTGCCCCTGCCCCTGCCCCTGCCCCTGCCCCCGTGTGCCCAGCGGCAGCTGTTCCCTGCTGGACCCCCCTGCTGTCTGCCCCCCAGCAGCCATTCCATCACTGCCATTGCAGGGAGGCCAAGCAGTGTGGGATGCACTCTGCGGGTGAGGGTGCCTGAAGGGCAGGGGCATGAAGCAGGCAGCAGCCGCTGATGACCCATGGGGCGGGGCACTAGCACGCTGCCCTGCTGCCTGGCTGACCTGGCCGGCATCAGGCTGGGGGGCCAGGGGGTCAGGCTGGGGGCTCCGCAGGCGCTTGTGGGGGGAGGCCAGGGGGGAGGGGGGAGCTTGCCGGCGCAGTCCTGCAGAGCCAAGCGGGGTGACCTGCTCCGCTGCGCCCTGCAGCAGCAGCCTGGGTGCGCCCTGCTGGGTAGACGGGGTGAGCAGCTGGGTCATGGTGGGTAGTGGGGACGGGGAGGCGGCAGCCACACCCACACCCTGACACTGGCCTGCAACAGACCCTACACACGGCCTTGAATGTTGCTGCTGCTGCTGCTGCTGCTGAGGGGGCTGTTGGGGCTGCTGCTGCTGAGGGGGCTGTTGGGGCTGTCGCTGCTGAGGGGGCTGTTGGGCCTGCTGCTGCTGCTGCTGCTGGTGGGGCTGAGAGGGCGGCCGCTTCTTGTCCAGCCTTGTGCCTGCCCCATCCCTGTCAACACCCTGGCCCTCCTGCTCCTCACCCTCCCCTCCCTCCAGCTGCTCCCACTCATCTCTTCCATCCCCAGCCCCCTCCCGCTCCTCCCCCTCCCCTTCCTCCCCAGCACTCTCTTCCACCCCTTGTTCGCCCTCCCTTCCTTCCCTCCACCCTTCCCTCGCAGCACCCTCGACTGCCTTCCTCCCCTCATCCTGACTGGCCACACTCTGAGCAGCACTGTGCTCTGGCAGCCCAGGCCCTGACCTCTGCTGCTGCTGCCCCTGCTGACCTCCCGGCTGCTGCTGCCCCTCCCGCCCCTGCCATCCCCCCGGTTGGGTAGCCCTGCCTGCCTGGCCCTGTGTGCTGTGTGGTGCTGTTGGGCCTGGTGACTGTGACGGCTGCAATGAGGGCAGAGGTGATAGTGGAGGTGCAGCAGCGGCCTGCTGGGGCACAGGCAATGCTGGTGTTGCTGCTGCCACATGCACATCTGCTGCTGAGGTGATGACAGCCTGAGGACTCTGAGCTTCAGGTGCTGCTGCCGCGGCTACTCCTGCTGCCTCCGCTGCTGCTCCTCCTGCATCTTGTGCCGCTACTTTTCCTGCTGCGGCTGCTTCTGCCACAGCTCCTGCTGCTGCTGCTGCTGCTGCTCCTGCTGCTGCTGATGTTGCTGCTGCTTTGCGCTTTGCCGGTAGCGTAAGAGGTAGCAGTTGCTTTGACGGTGCACATGTACCACTTTTCTGGGACACAGCAGGTGATTTTGCCGCTGCAGCTGCTTGTCTTGCTGCAGCTGCTGCTTGTCTTGCTGCTGCTGCTTCTCCTGCTGCTGCAGCTGCATCTGCCACGGCCCTTCCTGCTGCAGCTGCATCTGCTGAGGCTCTTCCTGCTGCAGCTGCTTCTGCCGCTACTGTTCCTGTCGCGGCTCCTGCTGCTGCTGTTCCTGCTGTGGCTCCTGCTGCTGCTCTCCCAGCCCTTGCTGCTCGTAATGAAGCTACTGTGTTGTTCCAACTCCCCCAGAATTTATTCAAACCGCGTTGTAGCCGGAGCGCCGGGTCGACCAGGCCGGGGTGTGCTTGCAAGGCCTGTTTGCGGGATTGCCACGTGTGGCCAGTGACAGCTAGCGGCAGAGGAAGCGCGCGCGCGTCAATAGGCACATAGGCCGGCAGTGAGTGGGATGTCGCACTCGGCTTTGCTCCGGCAGGAGCCGCCAAGAGCTTTGCTACGTCACGATCCAGGCGCGCGCGGCGAAATAAAGGCACCCTGTGTTTGCCGTTCGTGAGGATGGAGTCCGGCATTTTGTAGTTCGCTGTCTTGTCACACCACAGCGGCAACCGCCAGCCGCAATTGCCGCAGTCTGGCATGCTCCGCAGGTGCTCTCTGGCCTCCCGGCTGTGCATCAGCCACAGCAGGTATTTCTCCTGGAGCGACTCGTCGCTCTCATATGGGTGCAGCCTCACCTTTCTAACTGACTGCGAAGCGCCACAAGGACAACAGATGAAGCCAAACCGCGGGAGGCGCTGGGTAGGGTCGAGAGGGGGCGCGTGGCGCGCGCAGCGCAGAGACTTGACAAGGTCGCGCTGACGTAGCAAATGCTCCGGCATGGGAAGCCCAGTCGCGTCTTCCTCCTCCACCACCTCTTCCTCCTCCTCTTCTGATGATGACGACGAGTGTGACTCGTGCTGCTCTTCACTCTCTGCCTCCTCCTCCCCCTCCTCCTCCTCTCCTGCTTCCTCCCTAGCCTCCTTTCTTGATGTGATGTGTTGCAGGCCCGGGGTTCGAACCCCGGGTCTGTGGCCAGGCTGCAGCGGGACGCCCTGGCTGCTGCTGCCCTCCTGGCCTCTGAGCAGCTGCAGACCGGTTTGACTCGGGTTGGCAGGTTCCTGCTGCTGCTGGGCCGCCTCGCCGCCTGAGCCGCTGGCAGAGGGTGCCGCAGAGCTGGGTGCAACCTGGGCTGACAGGCTGTTTGAGCGCTGCAGGCCAAGCTGCATGCAGCAAAGGGTAAGGGGGCACAAGTGTCAAGGTGGGGGTGCCCGAGGCTGTCTAAAGGGTACCTCTCTTGCTGGCTGCAAAGTTGCAGCTGCCGCTGATATCCTGCCTCCCCCCTGCGCCCCTCCTGCCTCCCCCCTGCGCCCCTCCTGCCCCCTCCTGCCCCACTCACCCCCTCCTGACCTGACCTAGCCTGTTGGCCTTGTTGGCCCTCTGGCGGTGACCTGGCAGGCAACCCTTGTAAGCTAGTAAGGTCAGGAGCTGGGAGGCAGCTGCAGCTGGTTCTGCACTGCATCCTGTAGAAGCTGGTGACAGCAAGATGGCAGCAAGAGGACAGGCTGTGGAGAGGTGCCCTCTGACAGCGAGCTAGCACTTCATCACCTCATGTTCCTCCAGCACCTGCTATGTTGACCAGGGTGAGCATGTGCTTCCCACACTTGCCTTGGGTGCACTGCCGGCTTTGACTGAGTGATTGAGTGACTGACTGAGTGACTGAGTGTGTGATTCTTGGCCAAGTGCCAGCCTTTAGCCCTGTTAGAGACTCACCTGTCCTGTAGGTTGGGCCTGCGGCTGGGGCGGTGCCTTGCCACCTTGATCAGCGGGGTCACCTCCCTCCATCCAGTCCAGGGCCTCCTCCTCCCCTGAGCTGCTGCCACACGGGGCGGCCCTGGGCCCTTCTACGCCAGGTGCCCAACCCTGCGCCTCAACCCCTCGTGCCTCCTCCTCCGCCTCCTCCTCCGCCGCCGCCGCCGCCGCCTCCCCTTCTCGCCCCACCTCCTCCTCCTCCCTGCCCTCTTCTACATCATCCTCTTCCTCCGCCAACGCCCCTTCCTCCGCCGCCGTGGACAAGAGTGGGTGGCTGACAGCTGTTGGTTGGGGCGCCCAGGCCGTCCTGGCCCGTTTGGGGGAGCGCTCCTGCGGCCAGAGTGCCAATGGTGCCAGACAGACAGAGCTGGCAGTCCGCGATAATCACACACGCAGTCACACACGCAGTCACACACGCAGTCACACACGCAGTCACACACGCAGTCACACACTCAGTCACACACTCAGTCACACACGCAGTCACAGCCGGCAGGGCACCCAAGGCCTAAGGCCAGGCCAGGCCCTCGAGCGGGCAATCCGACACTGCAGGCACCAGGGTTAGGGTTAGGGTGAGGGTTAGGGTTAGGGTTAGCAGAGAGTCAGCAGCTGCTCTGAACCAGCAGGGCATCCACCAGCCAAAGGCCCTAAGGGGGCCAAGGCTTGCATTTATAAAAACCACACACTCACTCACTCAGTAAAGGCCGGCAGGGCAGTTGAGGTCTAAGGCAGGCCAAGCCAGGCGCTCGCATAAAAATCACAGGGTTAGGGTAAGGGTTGCTTCATGGGGTCCCTCCCCCCTCCCCCCCACCACCCCTCCCCCCCTCCCCCCACCCACACCCCCCTCCTCCTCACCAGTCCAGCCTGCTCCTGCCAGGTAGGCGCCCAGCTGAGCCCCTGGCCTGCTGGCGGGCTGCTGCTGCGCTGGTGCTGACCTGCAGGCAGCAGACCAAAGTCCAGGGGCAGCTTGCCAGCTGCTTGGCAGCATTGGTCACCTGCAGCCTGCAGGCCTCAGGGCGCAAAGACAGCTGCTGGCTTGCAAGGCGGCAGGCAGACCCGCCTGCTCCCTCTTATGAGCAAGCCTCCCTCCCTCCCTCTTATGAGCAAGCCTCCCTCCCCCCCTCTTATGAGCAAGCCTCAGTTCACTCCTCTTATGAGCAAGCCTCCTTCCTCCCCTCTTATGAGCAAGCCTCAGTTCACTCTGACTCACCGGATGGCCGGGCTCCTCCTCCAGCCCAGCCACACCCTAAGCTTGCTCCAAAACCAGGGGGCTCTGCCTCCTCCTCCTCCTCCTCCCCCTCTCCATGTCCGCCCCCCACCCCTGCCCCCAAGCCCTCCTCCTGAACCTGCAAGCTGGTTGCGGCTGCACTGTCACCTTCGTCAGCCCCAGCCGCCGTCTCACCGCGGGCCCAAGCCTTCGACCGCCCAGCCCCAGCCCCCGCTCCAGGCACTGCCTGCCCCCCCTCCTCACCACCAGTGCCCCCCCCTGCCACCACCCCTGACTCACCCCCCATGGGCGCTCAGTGCTGCATGCACAGCCCCTGCCCCTGCTGCATGGCCATGCAGATCGCTGACCTGCCCAGGGGGGGCCACAGGGGGGTTCCCAGCTGAGGCTGTGGGGTGCTGGCCATGGGGCAAGGCCACCCGGGGGCAGCAGGGGGTGGGGGGCTGTACTGCCCCAGCCGCGTGGCAGGGGGTGGACAAGGAGAGGGGGAGGGGGGGGCGGAAGGGGCAGGGGAGGGGGCGGCGTTAGCGCAGCCAGCGTTGTCCTCCAGGCCCTGCGGCACAGCAGCCCCCCCGCCCTGTGACAGCAGCAGGGACAAGCGGGTCCGGCTTCTGACCCGCCCTGGCCCCCCCTCCTGCTGATGCAGCCCTACCAGCGTGGAGCTGCTGCCCCTCCGCACACTCCTGCTGCGGGTGCTGCCCTCCTCCCCCCCGCTGGCCCTGCCCCGCCCCCCCCCTCCACCGCTGCCTGGGCCTGGGCCTGGGCTGGCTCCCAGTCTGCCGCCAGCCTCCCCTTGCTGCCTCTGCAGGGTCCGGCGCCTGGAGCTGAGGGTTGAGGGGGAGGCGAGGGGCGTGGCGTTCACTGAGCGCCTGTGGGCAAGGGGAGGGCGTGTGGGGCGCTGATGGAGCAGCCCTGGGTCAGGTGTGCTGAGTCCCTGCAGCTGCTCTGCACTAGCTGGGGTTGTCCATGGCAGGGGAGGACAAGGGTGTCATGGCAGCCGAGCCCATAGCAGCTTGCATGGGCCGCATGGTTGACCCCATGGCTCCCTTCCCCTCACCCCACCCTCCCACATGGCAGGGAGGACAGCGCTGGTAAAGCATGGCATGATGTGGGGGGTGAGCAGGGGAGGGGTTGGGTTGGGTGGGGTTGGGTGGGGTGGGGAGCGATGCAGGGCAGCCCCTCACCCAGACAACCATGGTTATCAACGTCTTGGTCATTTTGGTGGCGGCCTCACGCTGATGCTCAGGTCCAAGAAGTACTCAAGGCCGTAGGAGTACCTGCACCATGGGCCAGGTCAGGTTGGTGTTGTGAGGGAGAGGCAGCAGGGGGCGCCAGCCAGTGGCAGCCGGTGACCAAGGTGCTGCGGGGTGTGGAGTTATAGTAGTATGCCGAGCAACAGGTGAGGGAAGCACAGAACAGGTGAGGGGAAGGTGAGGGGAAGGTGAGGGGATAGTGGGGGGATGGTGAGGAAGCACAGAACAGGTGAGGGTGCTGCGGGGTGTGGAGGTTGTATGCCGAGCAACAGGTGAGGGGCTGTGCCTGCAGGAGGCCCTTGGAGCTCAAGGGGGTGGGCGTGATGGGGGATGAAGGCGGGGGGCGAGAGCAAGGGGAGAGGGGTGAGGGGAGAGGGGAGAGGGGGGAGGGGTGAGGGGAGAGGGGAGAGGGGAGAGGGGAGAGGGGAGAGGGGAGAGGGGAGAGGGGAGAGGGGAGAGGGGAGGGAGGGGAGAGGGGAGAGGGGAGAGGGGAGAGGAGAGGGTGAGGGGAGAGGGGAGAGGGGAGAGGGGAGAGGGGAGAGGGGAGAGGGAGAGGGAGGGGGAGAGGGGAGAGGGGAGAGGGGAGAGGGGAGAGGGGAGAGGGGAGAGGGGTGAGGGGAGAGGGGAGAGGGGAGAGGGGAGAGGGGTGAGGGGTGAGGGGAGGGGGAGAGGGGAGAGGGGAGAGGGGACGAGGGGAGAGGGGAGAGGGGAGAGGGGAGAGGGGAGAGGGGAGAGGGGAGAGGGGAGAGGGAGAGGGGAGAGGGGAGAGGGGGAGAGGGGGAGAGGGGTGAGGGGAGAGGGGAGAGGGGAGAGGGGAGAGGGGAGAGGGAGAGGGGAGAGAGGGGAGAGAGGGAGAGGGGAGAGGGAGGGAGAGGGGGAGAGACAGGATGCAGTGTCCACTGACTTGAGCTCGTTCTCCATGTTGCGAGGCGCTGCGTTGCTTCGGTTGGGTGGTGGTGAGGGAGCTGGGTGCAGGGGGGTGTCCGGGCCTATGGCTGCCGTGGTGTACATCACAGCAAAGGGCACGCCCAGCAGGCTGAACCAGTGGGGCTTCTCGTTGGCCTTGAATTCGTCGTAGTTTTTCTCGTTGCATGCAACATGGAGGTACCAGGCGGCAAGGGGCGTAGGGGCAAGGGTCACACTTCCCGCATGCTGGGGAGATCAGAAGGGGGTGCAATGGGTTCAATGAGAGCAGTGACCCCCCTGCCCTGTGTGTTACTCTACTACACTCTCCTCCCCTGCCCTGCCTGTCTTTCTACACCTACCTGCATGAGGCAAGGGGAAGCCGCGCAGCTCACATGCCACAACCCCTCCCCTGCCCTCCAGACTCTCCTGCCACATCCTCATGACGTCATGCTTAGGCCCCCTCCGTCCCTGCGCCTCTGCCCCTAGATTCCCCCTTCGTGGATTAAGCTGAGACTCACTGGCCCCGTTGCCAGACACCGCCATTAAGCTGTGCTCCCTGCCCCTTGCCCCTACCCCTACCAGCAAAAGCAGGAGGGGGAGGCAGCACTACCTCCACTCCTGCCCCCCCGCCCTCCCCCACTCACTGCTCCCCCTCGCATCCCACCCCCCACCCCTCCCCCTTCCCACACTCACTGATCTCCTTGACTGTTGAGACACCGCTGGGTCGTTGATGAGGCCCATGAGGTTGCGGTGCGGGCCCACGGCAAAGATTGTGGCCCAGGTCACGTCAGGAGCGTTGCCTTCCACCTGCACCACAGCCAGTCAGCCAGGCAGCAGCCAGCCAGCCAGTTGCCACACAGCTCGCCAGAGGTAGGGCCGGGAGGGCGGGCAGGCAGGCAGGCAGGCAGGCAGGCAGGCAGGCAGGCAGGCAGGCAGGCAGGCAGGCAGGCAGGCAGGCAGGCAGGCAAGGGGCTGGTGCTGTTAGGCAATCAGCGCTCCGTGTCCACTCGAACGGCGCACCCCTAGTCACACCCCTTGTCACTCTTCTCGTCACACATCTTGTCACACGTCTTGTTACACCTTTTGTCACACCCTCCCCCACGGCGGCTACCTGCAAAGCCTGATCCAGGTTTGCTCTTGGCTGCCTGAGGCTGCTCGGGGCTACTGGCCTCCACAGGGGCGCAGGGGGACCCATGCAGGTGTGACCAGGTCCATGCCGTAGCCGTCACACTCCATGTCCCACAGCGCAGCGCCCAGGTCCACCCTGGGGCCGAGGTCAAGGTCAAGGACAAACGGCAGGTCAAGGAGGCCAGCAGGGGCAGCAACAGAAAGGGACAACAGAAAGGCAGCAAAAAATGCAACAGAAAGGGAGGCGTCAGAAGGGTGTGCGACAGCAGGGGGGATGGCTGCAGGGGTGGCAGCAGCAGGGGTGGCAGCAGCAGGGGTGGCAGCATGGTGGAGGGCGGCATGGTGAAGGTGATGATGAAGGTGGTGGTGAAGGTGGTGGTGAAGGTGGTGTGCAAAGGAGGTGGTGGTGAAGGTGGTGGCGATGTTGGTGTTGATGATGGTATTTATGATGGTTGCCCCAACAGCCCCTCCCCGCACCTGGTAGCCATGACCACATCACCCTCCAGCGCTGCCCTCACCTCCCCCTCCAGCACCTCCTCAGGCACCCCCCCTGCCCAGCCTTGCTTCCTGCCCTGCCGCAATCAGCCCCTCCAGGCACCGGGTGACCAGTTGCCGGCCATTCAGGGCTTCCAGGCGCTCCAGCTCACGCACTAGCAGCTGCCTGAGCTGCTGGGGTATGGTGGGCCTGGTGCTGTCCCCTGCGCAGGCAGGAGAGGAGGGGAGGCTGGCTGGCTGGCGGGCAGGCGGGGCGGCGGGCGGCGGGCGGGCAGGCAGGCAGGCAGGCAGGCAGGCAGGCAGGCAGGCAGGCAGGCAGGCAGGCAGGCAGGCAGGCAGGCAGGCAGGCAGGCAGGCAGGCAGGCAGGCAGGGCAGGCCAGGCAGGCAGGTCAGGGCAGGCAGGCAGGGCAGGCAGGCAGGCAGGCAGGCAGGCAGGCAGGCAGGCAGGGCAGGCCAGGCAGGCAGGCAGGCAGGCAGGCAGGCAGGCAGAGGCAGGCAGGCAGGCAGGCAGGCAGGCTTTTCTGTGCCCCTTGCTCCTTCTTCCCCCTGCGGCTCTGAATGCTGAGCAGCACAGCTCTCACCTAGGGGCAGCTGCAGCAGCTGCTTGAGCTGCTGAGCCACTAAGGGGCCCAGGCTGCGTGTCCAGGAAGAGGATGCTGTCACGCAGCTTGGTCTGGGTCTGCACAGGGCAGGGCGCGGCGGGGCAGATGTGTGACGCCCAGGACCAGGTGTGTGACGCCCAGGTGTGACGCCCAAGTGTGACGCCCAGGTGTGACGCCCAAGTGTGACGCCCAGGACCACTTCCCAGCTGCAGTGATGGCAGTGCACTTGCCCGAGCAGGGCAGGGCGGGGCCAGGCCGAGCGGGGCGTGGCTGAGCGGGGCCAGGCAGGACAAGTGACCCTGACCCTGACCCTGGGGCCTGATCTTGATTGTCTGGTCAGTGCTGGTCTGGCGCTCCAACAGGTGTGGGTCGTTGCGGCGGCACCTGTGTTGGCTTCTTAGTCTGGGGGGTGACACTGGCCAGAAGCTCATGCAGCAGCTTGCATGCAGGTTGCTTGCCAAAATTGCGGACGTGGGCCCCACACACTAAGTACCCTGCGGGGCAGGGCAGGGCAGGCCAGGGCAGTCTTAGCAGAGCCAGCAGGGCAAGGCAGCAGGCGTGCAAGGCCTGCAGGACAGCATCACACAAGACCCAGCAGGGCCAGCACGCGCTGGCAGGGAAAGGCTCGGGCTAGGTCAGCTGCCGGGGGGTCAAATGCCACAGCTTCACGCCCTAAGCAGCTCGACCAGCTTGGCAGCAGGACAGCAGGACAGCGGCCAGGCTATCAGGTCGTTAGGCAGCAGGGTGGGAGGCAGGAAGTTTGCTAACCTCTGTTGCTGCACCTAGGCAACGTACCTGCATAGGCTGACAGCACTGATGTGTTTCTCAATGCGTTGCCACGCCGCTACGCTGGCCTGGTGACGCAGCCCTCTCCGCGGATCAGTGCCGGGTACCTGAAGTGTGTGATGGCGGCAGGAGGGTGACAGTGCCATAGACAGCAACAGCAGGGATGTGGAAGCAATGGCAGTGGCTGTGTGTCGTCATGCCATCCCCGCTCACCTTAAAGGCGTACAGCCTCTCATCCACACCCAGGTCCTGGGGCAGGTTGCTGATCACATCTGCCAGTGACAACTCCTGCAGGGGAGGGAAGGATGAGTGAGGGTGGCGTGGCGTGGCGTGGCATGGCGTGGCGTGGCGTGGCGTGGCGTGGCGTGGGCGTGGCGTGGCGTGGCGGTGTAGTGTAGTGTAGTGTAGTGTAGTGTAGTGTAGTGTAGTGTAGTGTAGTGTAGTGTAGTGTAGTGTAGTGTAGTGTAGCGGAGGGGAAAGGGAGTGGAGGGGAAGGGAGAGGAGGGGACCTGCCCACCTCTGGCTTCTTCCTTAGTGCCCGCCCTACAGCTGCCAGGATGGCCGCTACCACGCCATCCTTTACAGCCTCAGGCACTTGTTCCTCCTCAGTCTCCTTGGCCCTGTAGACAGTGCCCCAGCCATGAACACAGTGCCCCGTGGCATGTAAACGCAGTGTGCACGATCATCAGCAGCAGTCCAGGCTGCATGCAGTCCAGCTCCATCCAGCATGGCGGTTCACCAACTATCTCAATACTCTTCCTACTCTGCTCTGGCTTAGGTATTGCATGGAGGGTGCATGGAGGTTTACTTACTGTGTGAGTAGCAGTTGCTTCTGACTGACCAAGAGGGCAGGACCCCGTCACGTTTCTGGTCCGCACACAGGTAAGGTCCTTCTTCTTCTGCTCATACTTCTTCTGTGGAACCAAACGTCACCAGGTCAGGTCAGGTCGGGTCGGGTCGGGTCGGGTCAGGTCAGGTCAGGTCAGGTCAGGTCAGGTCAGGTCAGGTCAGGTCAGGTCAGGTCAGGTCAGGTCAGGTCAGGTCAGGTCAGGTCAGGTCAGGTCAGGTCAGGTCAGGTCAGGTCAGGTCAGGTCGATCAGGTCAGGTCAGGTCAGGTCAGGTCAGGTCAGGTCAGGTCAGGTCAGGTCAGGTCAGGTCAGGTCAGGTCAGGTCAGGTCAGGTCAGGTCAGGTCAGATTGAGCTGAGTAAAGTCCAGCCAAGCAAGCAGGCCTCCTCACTGCTCCCTACAGCTTAAAGCTGCAGCCCACCCCACCTGCAGCCTCCTCCCTCCCACATTCATAAATGGAGATATGAGTGGAGTGATAAGGTTTCACACTTGGGTCTACCTACAGCTGCAGCCACCCCAAACATCACAAATCACACACCAGCAACTCTCTGGCATACGCCCGGGCTGAGGCACTTGCCCAGGACTTTCTTGACCTTGGGTGGCAGCTTCACCGTCTGCTGGTTAGGCAGCTGCTGCTGCTGCTGTAGCGCACCCACCACCCATTCCTCCCCCCTCCTCCTCCCCCTCCCCCTCCCCCTCCTCCTCTTCCTCCTCCTCCTCCTCCCTCCCTCCCCTCCCCCTCCCCCTCCCCCTCCCCCTCCCCCTCCCCTCCCCCTCCCCCTCCCCCTCCCCTCCCCCTCCCCTCCCCCTCCCCCTCCCCCTCCTCCTTCTCCCCTTCCACCCCCTCTCTGTCCCCCGTCTGCATCCCAGCCCTCCCTCCCCGTCACCACTTGGCTCAGCCAGGCTCCCAGACCCACCCACACCGCTGCCACAGCCCACCCCCCTACCACTGCCAGCCCCCCCCCCCCTCACAGTTGGACTCACAGCCAAACTGCCTTGCTGAACACGCTGCCCTGGCTCCGCCCACTACCTTCCTCCTGCCCTGCCTGCCCTGCCTGCCCACCCTGCCCCTCTTTTGTCCCCTGCAGCAGAACAGGGTCCGCAGTGGCGCCAGCTGGGCTCTGGGTGCTGTGGCCTGGGCCAGGGGCGACACAGTCCGGGGTGGGCTGTCTGGTGAGGGTGCCCAGGGGCTGGGCCTGCTGCGTGGCTGGCACCAGGCTGGCTGCATGGTGGCCTGGATGCAGACTGGGTGGCGCCGCCTCCCTCCGCTGCCCCAACCTCTCCCTCAGCCAGTGACCTGGATGCTGGCCAGGCCCAGGGCCCTGCTGCCGGCCCAGGTGGGAGGCTGGCGGGGGGGCGGTGCAGGGGAGGGGAGGTGGGCCAGGAGCAGCTTGGGTAGCCTGGTTCAGGGGGTCTGGGGGGTCTGGGGTGGCGTGGCGGCTGGGTTCACTGTCTGAGTGCGGCTGGCTGGCCTGCCAGGGAGTGGCTTGCACACAGCTGCTGGTGCCCTGGGGGCTGCTGACTGCTGACCCAGGTCTTGCCTGGCCATGATCTAGGGGGGGGCCGAGGGAGGGCAGGGGAGGGGGAGGCAGGAGGGCAGAGCCTGACTCAGCCTCTGGGGCTGGATCTGACCCTGACCCTGAGACCTCAGCAGCTTCTGCAGCCCCCAGGGCTGGAAACTCAAGGGCTGGAAGCTCAAGGGCTGCGCTCACTCTGGCACACAGCTCATCCAGTCTGATCTCCGTAGTCCCCCAGATCCTGTCTAATCTCTCCCCAGTCCTGTTTAATCCCTCCATAACCCTGTCTAACCTCTCATCCTCCTCCTCGTCCTCCTCCTCCTCCTCGTCCTCCTCCCCCTCCTCCTCCACCCCTCCCATACTGGCCTCCTCCTTCTCACCCCCCCCCTCCTCCTCTTCCTCCTCATCCTCGTCCCCTCCTTGACTGGCCTCCTCCCTCTCACCCCCCTCCTCCCCCTCCTCCCGACCCCCCTGCCGACCCTCACCCCCCTCCTCCCCACCCCCCCAGCCCTCCCCATGAGCTCCCTCTCCCTCCCCGTCCCCCACCTCTTCCTGCCGTCCCTCCCCCTCCCCTGGGTGACTCGAGGGCGGCAGGGGGGTGGGGTCCAGGGCGGGGCTGGCCACCTGCTGGTCACACTGTGGACCTCCCCCCATCCCACCCCCCACCACCATGGGGCTGAAGCTGAGGGGCGACCTTAAGCTGAGGGGCAACCTTAAGGAATCTGGCCTTGAGGGCGGGCTGACCAAGGCCTGGCTGGGCAGTGCTGCCGGGCGTGCTTGGCCCGGGCCAGGGCCCCCGCCGCCTCCAGCCCTGCCGCTGTCCCTGTTGTAGTCCTGGGCTGGAGGTGACAGGGAGGCTGAGGCTGGGGGGCGGGGTGTGGTTGCGGAAGGGTTTGAACCCTGGTGGGAGCCTGAGGGAGGTGGCCCAGTGCCCAGGTGTTCAGGGGCGGCTGCTGCAGGGCTAGGGCGGCTTGGCCTGGGGTGTAGTCCTTCCCTTGATCCTGGGCCACCTACCCCTGCTGCCCCTGCCTGTGACCCCCCTGCTGCCCCTGCCTGTGACCCCCCTGCTGCCCCTGCCTGTGACCCCCCTGCTGCCCCTGCCTGTGACCCCCCTGCTGCCCCTGCCTGTGACCCCCCTGCTGCCCCTGCCTGTGACCCCCCTGCTTCCTCTGCCTGTGAGGCTCCTACTGCCTGGGTGCCTGCTCCTGACCCAGATCCCCTTGATGAATTCCTGCTAAGCCGCCTTTTGTGCGCTGCTTGCAGGACGGGTGGGAGGGTCGCCAGGAAGCTGTCACAAAATTGACTTGGCTGGGTGCTAGGAGCAAGCTGGGAGGAAGCTGAAGGGGAGGGTGGCGGACAGGTGCCTGTGGGGGGTGACAGGCAATGCTGCGAGGGGAGGAGAATGGGAGGCAGCGGTAGGCAGCCTGGGAGGGTAGGGGTTGCTGATGGGGCCAAGGGTGGTGCAGGGCTGCGCTGACTAGCTGCTGCTGCTGTGTCGGGAGCCTGTGGTGTGCAGTTGGGGTGGGGAGGGGAGCAGGCCAGCTCTGGGAAGCCAATGCTGCTGGGACCGGTGCGGGCTGCAGGGGGTTGGGCGGGGAGATGAGTAGACATCCCTGCTTGGCCTGTGCTTGGGGGTGGCGGCTGCAGTGCGGCCGGGGTGTGGGCCAGGCCCCCTGCGCCCGGTGCGAGCAGCCCTGGTGCGCTTTGCCTGCGCTCCTGTTGACAGAGCTGATGCTGACGTTGCTGGCGTGCACCTGGGGTCCTGCTGATCGCTCGGGGTGGCTGAACAAGAAGGGTGCGTGGGGCAGCGTCATCAGAGTCACTGTCCTGGGTCAAGTCTATGACTGCAATAGGTCGCTTTGTAGGAGGTGGCATGCTGCCTAACCTTCTGACTCTCTTTCGTGAAGCACTGGGTTGAAAGCAACTGGCAACCCCGCAGGTGATACGACTTGCTCAGGTTTGAGGTCGCGGGCTGCTTATGGCGAGCGATGAGGTGCAGGGTTCTACACCACCGTACGGCGTGGAGCATAAGACAGGATTAGGCGACACGCATCGGAGGATGGGGTGGCTTGCACAGACCGTACCAGACATCCGGTCAGCAGCCATGCATCCAGGCTGCAGTCCTCGAATGCTCCGCACGGGGCTGCCAAGTCGAGACCTGTCTTTTCTAGTGACGCATTGCGGGCAGCGATGTGAGCAACATGACGGGTGCTAGTGCATGAGGCCGAGCAGCTAATATAAACTTTGTGGTGCGAAAGTCTCTGGGTCAGAGTTTTCAACATGGGTTTGAGTATCTTCATGCAATAATTCTATCAATAGTGCACCGATTTTTGATAGCGTGTGTCACATTTGCAGCTGCAGGCTGGTGTGCGTCTCCTAGCAAGCGGCGCGCTGATTCTGGTGCTTGAGGCCAGGCCGGCGCAAGCGGTCGCGGATACACCTCAGTACTTTCGATTGTGTTACAGGTGAGCAGCGGCATTATTGAGGTAACTCCGCCAGAAGCCAGAAGTACAATCACATTTCAGCCCACCAGGCTCGCTTTATTGTGCAGGCAGTGTCAGGGGACCATCGTTTAGCATGTTGGCACTCGAAATTGCAGAAAGGTGCGTCTCTCTCTGGCAAAGCACACGAAAGTTGACCCCCTTTCTCGGCGTGTCGTGACTTTCCATACTTTCGATTCATCACTTTGTTCGTTACTCAAACACACAGCTGCTGCCCTCCCACCTCTTCCCGCCCCCTCCCAGCCCCAGCCTCGCCCTCCCAGCCCCCCTCCCACCCTCTCCCAGCCCCCTCACTGCCCTCCCACCCCCCGCTCTGCCTCTCCATCCCCTCACACCCCTCATATTCCTATATGCGGCAAATAACTTGGGCGGAGCGGGGCGGGGCGGGGCGGGGTGGGGTGAGGCGAGGCGGGGCGGGGCGGGGGCGGGATGGGGTGTGGAGATTAGGAGGTGGTAGTAAGCAGGGTTAGGCAAGGCCAAGCAATGCTGACCCACTTTGATGGCTGCACATGCAAGAAGCATGTCAAGGTGCTTGTCATCAGAGTAAAAGCTGGTATGCCCGGAGATGCAGCTGCAGGGGCTTGGCTGGCGGGGGACTGTGAGGCCCTGGCTCTCAAGTTGGTGCCTACCACCCCTCAGTTGCTGGTGAGAGTTGCTTACCTCATAGGTCAGGCCCCACGCTGACTGGGAACCGCGGCACACTGCTGTAGGGGACGGCACAGACGGCGCGTTGACGGCTTGCGGCACACGGATGACTCGTCAGCCCTTGTCAGGAGAATAGCAAGCTAAGAGGACCTGAGTTACTGGCTCGCAGGGGGGTCTCAGGATGTTGGCTTTGTGGCTGCCTGGCTGTGTGGGAGCTGTGGGAGCTAGCGTAGCAATGCCCTGAGGGTGGCCTGAGAGAACCCTAACCCTCACCCTTCCCTGACCCTTCCCTTACTCACCCCATTGCCTAAGCCAGGGTCGCAGCCGAGCGCAACGTGCACAGCTGACTGCCCTATGCAGCTCACCAAGAGCTGGCCATATGCACCCACCTAGTGGCTTGAATGCGGTGGCAAGGAGCAAGGGCAAGGAGGCAGCTGCGCAGTAGCTGCAAGCTGAGAATACGCAGTTGACCTATTCAAGCGACTGGCAAGAAGGCTGGGGCCCCGAACTGGTCTGTCAGACCGCTGCCTCCAGACTGGGTGCATCAGGCGGGGCGAGGGGGAGGGCGGCCAAGCAGCCTAGCGGCTTCAAGCTTGAGCTGATTGAGCCATCTTACTCACTGTGGGGCAGAGTTGGGGGGCTTCTGCTGCTTCTGCTGCTCAGTGATGCAGCTGCTCTGAGTGTGTGCATTGCCTTGCGGCCCCATGACTGCCACTGCTGCTGCTGCCGCTTGCAGGTTCACTCCCTGGACCCTGCCCCGGCCCATGGCACCGACACCACCGCTGCCTTGTGATAACTCCTCCCTGCCCGGCCCTCACGGCCTTGCCGGACCGTGCCTGAATGCCAGCCCCTAAGGCCCCACGCCTGAGCGCTCTTAGCAACCCCCAGCTGGCCCCGCAACTGCTAGCAACTGCTGGCAACTGATGTAGTGCTGTCACAAAATTGGCTTGGCTGGGTGCTAGGAGGAAGCTGGGTGGAAGCTGAGGGGGAGGGTGGCGGGCAGGTGCCTGTGGGGGGTGACAAGCAATGCTGCGAAAGGGGAGGAATGCGAGGCAGCAGTAGGCAGCCTGGGAGGGTAGGGGTTGCTGATGCGGCCGCGGGTGGTGAAGGGCTGCGCTGACTAGCGGCTGCTGCTGTGTCAGGAGCCTGTGGTGTGCAGTTGGGGTGGGGAGGGGAGCCTAACTTACTAACCCAAGCATGACCAGGGGTAGTTTATCTAGCCACGTATATTTGAATGCGCCCACACTCCAGAGTGCTGCAGCCAGGGTTTGCTATCTGTCTCCTCCGAGCGCATCTGTCTCCTCCGACCAGTCAAATACTCCACCTTCAAGACGCTAGTGCGACGGCAAGCAAAACATCCGGGGCTCTGTACCTAGAAACGCAAGGCATGCACAACGTGTACACAGTAAAATGCCTAAATCCGGCCATTTCTTTGCCAAAACCGCCATAACTTCTCCACCACCGCGCCAAAGTGATGAAACTTTATATCACTGAGTAGGGCTTGAAGTCTGCTGCTCACCAGTAGCAGACTCATGCCCGGGCTCCACAGGCTTGTCACAATATGGTCAAAACTCTGGCATACCCCTCAAATAGGGTGTTTAGAAACCAACTCTACCTAAATCCGGCCACTTGCAATACTCCCAACTTTGACTTCAACCCTACCCTGCATTTTTATGCATGTATTCACCATGGGGTTGATCACCGAATGCAATAGAAATGGTTGATAAAAGTTGTGTTGTGAGTTGAAAGTTAAAGCATCACGATGTGCCCCCCCCCCCCCCTACACGCGAGCCCCTCCGCCATACTTAGCTGCCCTCATGGAAACCTGTTTTCCAGCTCCTGCCTGTTGTAGAACTGGTCCACTGCCCGGAAATACAACGGAGGTTGCTCCTCCATTGAGCAACTAAAAGCTGCATCCATCATATCGTTGGTCACATTTAGGCGCTTCCATGGTGCTAGAGTCGCCGTGCTCTTGCCAGCTTGGATGGAGGCTTTAGCAGCTGCCAGCAGCTGCTCCTTGTTGGGGGTGTATAAGCCTGTCTTGGCAAAGGCCCGCTTCAATGACTTCGTTTAGTATGATATTATTTATTATTATTTCATACTATTAAATTCAATTTAATTCAATGGCTTCATTTGCTGCTCGGGCTTGCATCACGGAAGAGGTGTGGCAGGCCCTTGCTCACACGGACCTCGCAGGCCCACTGCACTGCTCCAAGGAGGTCCAATCTGGTCACCCCCCTACCCTGCGCTTGGGCCCCCTTGACAATGCTGACCAGCTGCATCTCCTCTGCCTCAGTCAAAGCTGTCGGTCTCTCCCTTGTAGCAACCCACCCCCCATGTTGATAAAGTCGCTGAGGGTGGAGCGGGGGACGCCATGCTGTTTTGCCACAGCACGCACAGAAGGGCGCGCAGCCCCCCTCTTGTACTTGAAGAGGGCCTGAGCGGCGGCTGCAAGCATGCTAGCACTGTGGCGTGCCCTATTAGAGGCTTTGCTTGACCTCCTAGCGCGTGTGGCAGAAGCGGTGGTCATCTGAGCAAGGGCCGGAGGCTGAGCTCTGCAAGTAGACAAGCCATTTTTTGTTACATGGTCACCCCCGCCATTGGCTGCACCCCCATGGCTCAAGAGATAACATCTAACTCATTTCTGCACGGATGAGGTCGCCGATTGGTGCGATGAGCTGGCGATGGCCTGACTAGAGTGCAGCCAGCCCCAGCGATTTGCCGGGTGGCTGGCCCCCAACACGCGACGTGTTCTGGAGCCTCGCAGGCAATCTTAGCTACTGGTATAGGTAGCCTGGACCCAGCTCGACGTAAATTTCGCATTTGGACTGGACATTGCAATGTTCAGGTCTGCACGCAACAGTGCTGCTGCGTCCTAGCACGCATCAAGACCCTCTCCCAAGATGGAGGCGTGACCGCGACGGCGGATTGCTGCCAGGTGCAATTTGCAGAATTGCAGTCTCGCACAAGAATATCCATACATTGATGCCTGTGGCTCCCGAGCAACCACGAGCCGCAAGAATCATTCAAAAAGATGCAGCAACTGAGCTGTAATTGTGTTTGCCAATGTGTAGAAATTGAGCTGTAATTGTGTTTGCCAATGTGTAGAAACTGAGCTGTAATTGTGTTTGCCAATGTGTGGGTGTGGCCAGCAACACCGATGGGGTGGGTGAGGAGAGGGACGATGGAGAGGGGTGGGTGGGCAAGATGGACATGAGGCAGCTGTGTTTGTGGTCAGATGGTTGTGCATCACAGTTCAAGGGGGCCAAGGCCATCAGGTTGCATTGGCACCTAGCCAATAGGTTTGGGGTGCCTGTGCAATGGTCATAGGGTGCCACATCGCATTTTAAGAGCACGCATGACTCTGAGGGTGGGGTAGCTAAGAAGGAGTGGAGGGATAACACGTTTCTGTATCATAGACACATTAGTATTCCACACAAGGAACCGCACACAACTGGCAGTGCATCATTTGACGACCTGGTTGGACAGTTAAATGGACTGCAAGAAGGCCCACATTACTAAAAATTTGACATGGGGTCACGTGACCCAAAAAAACTCAGCGCGTCCATGCAGCGGAGCCACCGAGCGCGATAGCTGTTCTCTGATCACAGCCCCACTAAGTAGGCTACTCCGGACACAACGCGACCCGATCTTTCAGCACACCCGCCCGCCCCGGCATTGGTGCACATCAGCCCGAGCAGCCCGCTAGCTTCGCGTTGATGAGCTACACCGCCCTGCGCAAGAATCGCTGTAAAATTCCTAAAGACCGGTAAGATGTTATCAGGGGTGCAGCCAATGGCGGGGGTGACCACATGCGAAAATGTATGCCCAACATGGCAAGCGCTACCGCCGGACAGCCGCACATTTGACACAGCGCACCGACTGCACCATCTTTGTTACCTACCAAAGTATCTAGGAGCGTTGCGGAAGCTTCCTGAAACGCTCCTGGTAGTCGCGGCCGGGCCTTCACTCCGGATGTGGTACAAACCGGCGGTCCCGGCAGTGTTAAAATCTCTCCTCCCACAACGCGCAATCATGACGCGGCCCGACAACCACCTAACAACGCGATACGCGGAAAAAAACGGGGGCCTAACCCCGTAAAGAATCTAGAGAACACGATAAACGGGGTGGCCGGAATTAGGCACTTTACTGTGTACCATGACCATGTAGCAGTGCGGATCTAGAATTTTATATCTTCATGCAAATGTAAGATCTGCACTGGTGGTGGTGTTCTGAGGCTGGGTTTAGATTCCATGCTGACTGAGACATCCTAAGACTACGCCCTAGTCTATTCCAAAGACCTTCAAACACCGTTGACCGCTGTAGCCTCACGCTGCACCACGCTGCCTTTGTCAATGCCGGCTGAATATCAATAAGCGCATGAAACAGCAGACCCATAAAAAGCTATAGACATAATCGAAACACTGAGGCCTGGCAGTTCTCCAAAAGCACAAAACACAAGCAGCAGTGATGGTCCACAAGTGGGTCTTTATCTATGCTCCATGGCACAGCCAGAGCCCACACCCTGCAGCACACTGATATGCCAATTACCATGCAATCATATATACAAGAAAATAAGGGGGCAATGTCACGGAATGGCCTGCGATTCTCCGTGCAACCTCTCCTAACTTTTTCACCGCATAGTACATCGAGGAAATCGAGCGCGACTCACTGTGCGGCAAGATCGAAAGTCGATATGAAATTTGGAGGCCTTAAAAATAGAGATGAGTTGTGGGTCTGGTAATATGACAGCCAGCGCGTCCACTCGCGCTGATTCATTTTAAATGGTCTGGCCGACCCGTCAACCGACAGCCCAGTCAAACAAACACCCGGCTGCTCTCGCACAATCCGTGCTTTGCAATGCCAAAGGGGTACGCTATGCAATGCGAATGACCGTGCGGCACAGGTATCCAGCGACAGACAGGACAGGCAAGATGTCACTGTCAGACGACGACTATGCACGGATGCCGAGCTTGCGGGACCCGCAACCGGTGGTATCTCAGCTCACGGATCGGCAATGCAGACGGGTCTCCTGTCCCGTTTCCTAAGCCCAACCCACAGCCTTAAAGCGCCAGCAGCCATCCGGCAACGGGCAGCAGCGGGCAGGGTGTGTGGCAGCAGCGGGCAGGGTGTTGGGCAGCAGCAGGCAGGGTGTATGGCAGCAGCGGGCAGGGTGTTGGGCAGCAGCAGGCAGGGTGTGGGCAGCAGCAGGCAGGGTGTTGGCAGCAGTGGCAGGGTGTGGGGCAGCAGCAGGCAGGGTGTATGGCAGCAGCGGGCAGGGTGTGGGGCAGCAGCAGGCAGGGTGTTGGGCAGCAGCAGGCAGGGTGTATGGCAGCAGCAGGCAGGGTGTGGGGCAGCGGCGGGCAGGGTGGTGTGGCAGCAGCGGGCAGGGTGTGTGGCAGCAGCGGGCAGGGTGTGTGGCAGCAGCGGGCAGGGTGTGGGGCAGCAGCAGGCAGGGTGTATAGCAGCAGCAGGCAGGGTGTGGGGCAGCAACGGGCAGGTGGTGGGGCAGCAGCGGGCTGGTGGTAGTGCAGCGGCGAGCAGGGTGGGGGGCAGCAGGTGGCGAGTGTGGGGAAGCAATGGGCAGGGTGTGGGGCAGCAGCGGGCAGGGTGTGGGCCAACGGCAGGCAGGGTGTGGGGCAGTAACTTGCAGGTGGTGGGGCAGCAACGGGCAGGGTGTGGGGCAGCGGCGGGCAGGGTGTGGGGCAGTAGCGGGCAGGACGTGGGGCAGTAGAATGCAGGGTATGGGGCAGCAGCGGGCAGGGTGTGTGGCAGCAGCAGGCTAGGTGTTGGGCAGTAGCGGGCAGTGTGTGTGGCAGCAGCAGGCAGGGTGCATGGCAACAGCGTGCAGGGTGTAGGGCAGCAGCGGGCAGCAACTACCCTGCTGCCACAAATATTGCCCTTCCCGCTACTGCCCCACACCCTTCCCGCTACTGCCCCACACCCTGCCCTTCAGCCCTCTCCGCATTAGCCAAGTGTTGTTCCCTCTGCATGGCCAAGTGTTGTTCCCTCCCACCCAACCACCTGGCCCATCCCCAGCACCCCTCCCCCAATTACCTACAGCCTAAGCGCCAGGGGAGCCAGCAGGACGGGGCAGAGGCAAGCTCAGGGGTAGGGGCAGGCCAAGGGGCAGAGGTAGAGTGGAAGGGTGCATTACGTTGCTCAGGTGCATTACGTCAGTCCCTGCCAATTCCACCTGCTGCAAGCCCGATGGCAGCCTCCCCTGCAGCCAACCCAGTCCATCCGCCTCCTCCACGCTACCCCCGCCATAACCGCCTAGCTCCCCCCCAAACCCATTCAGTCCTCCCTCACCCCCCCAGCCCCGTGTTCTCACACGGACAAGTCTATGTGGACAAGTCTATGTGGACATGTCCCGTGTGAGTCAGGCGTCCGGTCTTAGCATCATGGTTGCGCACCCACGCCCAGTACGTGCCGCACCCGATGGGGCGGTACACCGAAGTGTTCGATGCCTTGCCTGCTGCCGACACTGACGAGAACTGGTAGAATCACATGTCATGCACCACGACCGCATCGGCACAACCAGCGACACTGTGACTATACATTGTGGTCGTCATCACAGTCCCTCCGTGGCTCCTATTGGCATGATGGCATAACAACATATTGGCACAACATGGACTTTGCTTTACTACTGCTTTGCTGTTGATGCTTTGAACATGTTGCGTTGGACCTTCGACAAGTTGTAGCTTAACGGCTTCCCAGCCTCCCATGGCAGCCATGTTTTTATGTCCGTCCGCTGTCGGACGGGCCTACTGTACTAGTTCTGGTCAATTGTTGTCAAATCCTCAACCTGACATTCTATGTTATGCGCTAATCTTATGACAAGTGAACGTGCCAGCATCATGCATGGGTGAGGCGGTTGGTCGACTTCAGTTTGCTTGCTTGGCCTTGCCGATTTGCATCACGCATGGGCTGGGAGGTGGTGGGCTTGTTTGCACACCTGGCCACAGCGGGGGGTCAGGCAGGCAGGTCACAAGGAGGGGGGGCAGGCAGGGGGGTGCTGGCCACAGAGCACACATTGCAACAATGGAGGGAGAGAGGGAGGAGAAGGAGAAGCGGGGGGGGGGGGGACGCTGCTGCTGCTGCTGCTGCTGCTACTGCTGCTACTGCTGCTGCTGCCGCTGCTATCGCTGCTTGACCCCTTATCGGGCCACCGCTGCATACTGCCACCCGTCACCTCAGGGTCAGCATGGGCATTTAGAGTTTTCCAGATAGGTATAGGAGGAGGGATGTGCTGGTGCAATGAGCCTGGCGGACCACACCTGCTGATCAGGGTAAAGGTCGGGGTGCTCGACTACCTCGCTGCTTGCTCAGGAACACAGCAGCGAGGTCGACCAGTGGCTGGGGCGCATCCCCACCCGCAGCTGGGGGAGGGGGGTGCTGCGAGGGAGGGGGCCCCCTGCTTCCTGTCAGGGAGAGGGAGGGGGGTTGAGAGCCAGACTATGGTGACAGCTCTGCTGGCGGGGAGTCAGGCAGGCAGGTCACAAGAGGGGGGGCATGCATGCATGCATGCAGGCATCCCGCACCTGACGGACCCGCTCCATTGCTGCGCTGGTCCTTCAAGCTTTCCTCTATGGCGCGTTGCAACGCCTCCTCCTCCCCTGCCTCCTGTTCATCTTCTGTGTCCCATTCTACCTCCTCCGGTTCTGACGCCCCATCCTGCTCCTCCTCCCCTTCCTCCTCCCTCCTACCCACCTCTGCCACCACGCCCTGCCGCGAACCCCTTATGCTGTTTGCGGCTGCACTGTCGCCTTCATCAGCCCCAGCAGCCCCCAGCCCATCGCCATCCCCTGGCCCTGCCATCTGCCTCACCCTCACCCCCGTTACCCCTGTTAGATTACCAACCCCATGTTGGGACATCCTGAGTTACGCCCGCTGCATGCCTGTCGGTATCCCTGCTCTGAGCAGACATCTCGCCTCCTCCCCCCTCCCTTATCGCTACTGCAGGCACGTAAGTGTATCGCTCCCTAGACCGAGTCGACTGGGCAGGGGAGTGGGGAGGGTTTCTGGGCAATGCGTCGAGCACGGCTGCCTGATGGGGTGGGCGTGAGGGGGGGGGAGAGGGGACAGGAAAGGAGGGGGCTGGGGGCTGTGCTGCCCCCATATGCTGCTGGCTTGTTCCCGCCTGATCAGCTCCTCTGAATCCCACTGCTGGGACACCCACCTGCCCTCCGCCACTGCTGACCCCAGACGGACCTGCCCCAGACCCCCCTGGCTCGCTGGCTGCCGTCCTGACCTGCCTGCCCCCACCCCCCCCTGGGGCGTTGTTGGCTGTTGTTGGCGGGCGGGCTCGAGGGGGTGGTGAGAGGCGGGGCTTGTGGTGCAGGCGCGCTATCTGCGAGAAAAACACAACACACTGTATCTGGTCTGCTCTGCGCTGGCTTGATCTGGTCAGTGCTCAGTTGATCTGCTATGGGCTGGCTGATGCGCTCTGAGTTCAGTTGATATGGTCTGCTCTGCTTTGGGTTGAGGTGCAGAGCTGTGGAAGTCTGAGAGTGCGTCCTATGCACGGCGCACTGGAAGCGCGTGCTGAGAAGACACTCAACACATCCTATACACAGATAAATGCAAAGCTGAGCCACCCCGTTTCTCGTGCTCTCTTGATTCTTTACCGAAAGTCCCCGTTTTTTTCCCGTGCATCGCGTTCTTAGGTGGTTACTAGGGTGGTTGTCGGGCCGCGTCATGTTTGCGCGTTGTGGGAGAAGAGATCTCAACACTGCCGGGGCCGCCGGTTTTAACCCCATCCGGAGTCAAGGCCGGGCCGCGACTACCAGGAGCGTTTCAGGAAGCTTCCTCAACGCTCCTAGATACCTTGGTGGATAACAAAGATGGTGCAGTCGGTGCGCTGTGTCAAATGTGCAGCTGTCCGGCGGTAGCACTTGCCATGTTGGACAGAAAATTCCGCATGTAACAAAAAATGGCTTTTCTACTTGTAGAGCTCAGGCCCCGGCTCTTACTTAGATGATCACCGCTTCTGCCACACGCGCTAGGAGGTGTAGCAAAGCTTCTAACGGGGCACGCCACAGGGCTGGCATGCTTGCAGCCGCCGCTCGGGCCCTCATCAAGTACAAGAGGGGGGCTGCGCGCCCTTCTGTGCATGCTGTGGCAAAACAGCATGGCGTCCCCCGCTCCACCCTCAGTGACATAATCAACATTGGGGGTAGGGTTGCTACAAGGGGGAGACCGACAGCTCTGATTGAGGAAGAGGAGATGCAGCTGGTCAACATTGTCAAGGGGGTCAAGGCAGAGGGTAGGGGGGTAACCAGATTGGACCTCCTTGGAGCAGTTCAGCGGGCCAGTGAGGTCCGTGTGAGCAAGGGTCTGCCACATCCCTTCCCTCATGCAAGCCCCAGCAGCAAATGAAGCCATTGAATTAAATTAAAATTATTAGTATGAATTAATAAAAAACAAAACCATACTAAACGAAGCCATTGAAGCGTGCATTTGCCAAGACGGGCTTATACCCCTTCATCACGGAGCAGCTGCTGGCAGCTGCTAAAGCCTCCATCCAAGCTGGCAAGAGCATGGCGATTCTAGCACCGTGGAAGCGCCTAAATGTGACCAACGATATGATGGATGCAGCTGTTAGTTGCTCAATGGAGGAGCAACCTCCGTTGTATTTCCGGGCAGTGGACCAGTTCTACAACAGGCAGGAGGTGGAAGAGCAGGTTTCCGTGAGGGCAGCTAAGTAAGGCGGAGGGGCTTGCGTGTAGGGGGGGGGGGCACATCGTGATGCTTTAATTTTCGACTCACAACACAACTTTTATGTGGATTTTTGGTTACATGGGTAGTGATGATATGCCTGAAGTGGGGGTAGCAAGTGTCTGTGAGAGTTGGCTGTGAAGGGGCTGGCTCAACTTAGGTTACTTTAGTTTGAAAACCCATATTTTCGGGTGAGCTCCACTTTCCGGGCTGCAGCTGCCCAACCACTTTGACTCATGAAACAACATGGGCACTGACGGGTAGTAGACTCAAAGCTCTACACGTGGGTATGAGTTGCTTGCCGAGCAGCCAACCCATTGTGAGACTACATTGTTTTCTGGAACCAAGTGGCTCAACTTAGGCATTTATCTGTGTATGTGCAGCATGATGTCAGAGTCCCAGTGGCTTCAGGCAAACAATGGCAATCGCACTTCAAAGCAAAGGATGACGCATTCTTAGTTGCATACTCCATTCTCACCCACGAAAAGGACCCCTTCCAGTCGTTGACACCCTCCAGGTTCACCTCCAAGCTCCTGAAGTACTCTAAGCCGTAGGAAAACCTGCGGTGATGTTCAGTGGATGGGGCACAGGGGCGGTCAGCCAGCAGGCCACCAGGCGCCTAAGTGCTGGAGGAGCGTTGTGATGCAGGCATGCATGTCGAGCATGCATGGATGCACCATCTCTTATGGACGCCAGCAGGAGGTGGGGTGACACTGACTGGCTGCACCTAATGGTTGCAGCTGTGGGCGCCGTATCGAAAGGCAGGGTGGCAGGCTTGCCTGGCATGATCAGCTCCGACAGGAGGGGGAAAGAGGGAGAGGGGGGAGAGGGGAGTGAGGGGTAGGGGGAGAGGGGTGAGGGGAGAGGGGAGAGACAGGATGCAGTGGCCACTGACTTGAGCTCGTGCTCCATGTTGCGAGGCGCTGCGTTGCTTCGGTCGGGTGGTGGTGAGGGAGCTGGGTGCAGGGGGGTGTCCGGGCCTATGGCTGCCGTGGTGTACATCACAGCAAAGGGCACGCCCAGCAGGCTGAACCCGTGAGCCTTCACGTTGGCCTTGAATAGGTGGTATGTTTTTGCGGTGCTGCAACCAAGCAAACAGGAGGCAAGGGGCATAGGGGCAAGGGGCACTTCACGCATACTCAGAAGATGAGAGGGTGCATGGGAGCAGGACAAGTCAGACCTGGGCATGGGGGCAGCAAAAGTCAGACCTAGGCATGGGAGCACGAATTGTCAGACCTGGGCATGGGAGTAGGAAACGTCAGACCTGGGCATGGGAGCAGTGAAACTCACTGGCATCATGACCCCTGTGTGCCCTCCACTCTCTCCTTCCATGCTCTTGTTGTCCAGCTGAGGCTACCCTGCCCTGCCTTGCTTACTCACGTCCCCAGACACCTGCCCCTGAGGCCCTGCCCTTGAGTCCCTGCCTTCATGGCCCCTGCCCCTGAAGCCCTGCCCTTATCCTGTGCCCCTGCCACCTGCCACCCTGCCTCCCCCCCTGCCTCACCTGGCACTCCCCCCTAAGAGCACACCCTCCACCCCCCACCCACCCCCTACCCTCACCTCTCCCCCACCCACCCCCTCCCCAGACTCACTTTTCCCATTCCTTGTCGAGCACCGCTGGGTCGTTGATGAGGCCCATGAGGTTGCGGTGCGGGCCCACAGCAAAGATTGCGGCCGTTTCCAAGGCAGGGGCACTGCCTTTTACCTACACCGCAGCCAGTCAGCCAGTCAGCAAGTAGCCAGTCAGCCAGCCTGCTAACCAGTATCACACAGTAGGGGAGTGGGCAGGCAGGCAGGCAGGCAGGCAGGCAGGCAGGCAGGCAGGCAGGCAGGCAGCGTCACCTTTGGTTTGGGATCCCAATTGTAATCATCAGGTAGGTCCAGTCCATAAGCGTTGGTCTCGAGGTTCCAAAGCTGACGGCTGATCTTGACCCTGAGGTATCGGGCAGCGGTGGCAGTTTGCAGCGGTGGCAAGTGGCTCAACAAGGGGTCAAGCGTCGGCAGCGTCATCGCCAGCGGCATTGGCAGCGGCGGAGGCAGAAGCGGCAGCTTTAGGAGCAGCGGCAGCAGGTGCAGAAGTAGCGAGGGGAAAGGTGGTAGAAGACTATTGCGGCAGAAGCGAAAGGGAGGAGCTCCCGCCTAAAGGTTGCGCGGCCTGCTCCCACCACCCAACCAGAAAGTAAAGGAAGCAAAGGAGACCCCTGAACCCCCATCCCTGACTCCTGCCCTGAGTCTGTCGCTAGGTTTGGCAATGCGCAGAGGTGGAGGGCGCAGTCCTGCAGCCTGCGTCCCACCGGTGCTCCTGGCCATCAACCCCATTCAGGATTGCTTGCACTTGCTGCCGTAGCTCCGGGTCATCCCCAGCTTCCTTCAGGCAATAGTCCAACAGCTGCAGTCCATGGCGCTGCTCTATACGCGTCAAGCTAAGCAGCAGCAGCTGCCTCAATTCCTGGATAATGCCAGACCGGGAAGCATGGCCTGTGCAGACAAAAACACGGTGGCCACTGATGTTCAGCAGGGTATGGCACGGTAGTGGTAGCGGGGGGCGAAGGGCAGGAAGGGAGGGTCTAGGGGTCTATGAGGGCTGTGACAAACGAAGCTGGGTTGTGATGCGTGGTATTATTGTTTGCCATTCTGCTAATTAACATGTCACTAGGTTAACGCCTCTCTGCTTTGATGCCGGCTGGTAGGGGAGCTGTCGTAGAAAGCAACCCTGATGCTCCTTGTCTTACTGGTGTGTCCTACACTTAGAAATCATTGCAGCAGAAGCAGGAGCAGGAGCAGGAGCAGAAGAAGGAGCAGAAGCAGAAGAAGAAGGGCCAGCAACGAATGCAGCAACAGAACCAGTGACAGGAACAGCTTCAGGGCCAGCAGGTGTCAGGTATCGCGCCAGCTTAATTTGTTTCCGCGTGTGTGTGGAGGGCCACTGCGGCGACTTATGATGGCAGCGACTAGAGCCCGGGCAGTCTGCACTAAGGCGAGTCGTTGGTTGCCTGCTGGCTGTTGCTCGCCTGATGTTGCCATCGCTCTACGGACCGACCGAGGGCAGCACCCGGCACTTTTGCAGAAGTCCATTCAGTGATGGCAATCCGTAGCTGAGTTGTGGAGTGGTGCGTGAGCTGGTGGTGGTTGCGTGTGTACGGTATGTGCGTGAGTAGGATGCGCGCGTGCAGTTCGTAGCTTGCGCAACACCCACCTGCAGGTAGACAAGATAGGCTACCCAACTTGCTTTCTACGTCCAAGCCAAGCTGATCGTTGAGGACAAGGATTTTGTCCAGCAGCCGGTGGACCTGTGTTGGCACATATGGGTTAGGCACAATGTGCAAGTCGTCTAAGTTGTACCTCGCATGGTGACGAGTACCAGTAGACAACATCGTAGTGAGAATGAGAAAACTGCCCACACCTTCCCACTTATCGAGGTCCAGTCGTGCACTTTGCCCGTACCTTGGAGTTTACCCCGTAATAAAAGTGATTGGGTCAAGGCGTGCACTCTTCCCCACTTTTCCCTGAGGCCATCCACGAGTTAAGTCTTTAAGTTGACATCTGCAGTGCCGACCATGCGGGGGAAGTAACAATTGTGAGGTCTGTTTGAGCTCTTATTCGTGGTAGAGATCGAACCATCAAACTCAACCATCAAAATCGACTATCAAACCAAACCCCCGTCCTAACCCTAAATGCAGGACAACCACCTACCCACCTTTTCCGGGTTAGATGTTGGGGCCTCCACCTCATCTAGCACAAGCTTCAGCAGCGCGCTCTCCGACCAGCGGTAAAAATTGTGAACTTCATCATCACATGCCAGGTAGCCTGCACAGCAACAGGGGCCACTCAGGCAGCACAAGGCAGTGCAGCAAGAGGTGCTTGACACACAGGCAACAACAAGGCAGCTGAGGCCGTGCATCAGGAGCCAGGTGTTGGCTAACTAGCGAGAATGGTAAGCATGGCAGAGGCACAAGGCACTGCAACACCTTTCAGTATGTGTCAAATCACTTGCTGAGCAGCATCAGGGGCGCCATTTCTCCTTGCTTGATTTGTCTGCTTGCATGCATACTCATTTACACAGCTAAGAACAGCAGGCCTTCACTCAGCAGGCCATTACCCAGCGAGCGAGCAACCAAGTAAGCAAGCAGGCCAGGAGCTGCCCGAGATTCACAGGCAAGTCAGGAGGCAGTAGGCCAGCAAATCTCCATGGCTGCACCCAGGCACCACACCTGAGTAGGTGCCCAACACCGTATGCTCCTCAATGCGCTGACTGGCCGCTACACCAATACCACCGCGCAGCCCCTCTCGTGGATCAGTGTGAGGCACCTGGGTGACAGTGCCTTACAGTAAATTGTCTCTATATGATTTGGCCAAAACAAATTGAAAGCAGCTGCAGTGGAAGCAACGGCAGTTGCTGTGTGTCATCATGCCATCCTCACTCACTGTGAAGGCGTACAGCCTGTCATCCACACCCAGGTCCTGGGGCAGGTTGCTGACCACCTCTGCCAGTGACAACTCCTGCAGGGGAGGGAAGGATGAGTGAGGGGGAGGGGCGGGGCGGGGCGAGAAGGATGAGTGAGGGGGCGGGGCGGGGCGGGGCGGGAAGGATGAGTGAGGGGGCGGGGCGGGGCGGGGCGGGGCGGGGCGGGGCGGGGCGGGGCGGGGCGGGGCGGGGCGGGGCGGGGCGGGGCGGGGCGGGGCGGGGCGGGGCGGGGCGGGGCGGGGCGGGGCGGGGCGGGGCGGGGCGGGGAGGGGAGGGGAGGGGAGGGGAGGGGAGGGGAGGGGAGGGGAGGGGAGGGGAGGGGAGGGGAGGGGAGGGGAGGGGAGGGGAGGGGAGGGGAGGGGAGGGGAGGGGAGGGGAGGGGAGGGGAGGGGAGGGGAGGGGAGGGGAGGGGAGGGGAGGGGAGGGGAGGGGAGGGGAGGGGAGGGGAGGGGAGGGGAGGGGAGGGGAGGGGAGGGGAGGGGAGGGGAGGGGAGGGGAGGGGAGGGGAGGGGAGGGGAGGGGAGGGGAGGGGAGGGGAGGGGAGGGGAGGGGAGGGGAGGGGAGGGGAGGGGAGGGGAGGGGACACTGCTCACCTCTTGGTCCTTGTTCAAAGCCAGCCCCACCGCTGTCAAGATAGCCCATACCACGCCGTCTCGCAAAGCGGTCAGCACCTTGTCTTCCTTCTTTGCTCTGCCCATGCACGCAATGCCCAAGCCAGTACCACAGGCTCAATGGGTTGGGCTCTGCCATCTGCACAATAGGCCTGGCCTGGATGGGGCTCATAGACAGCACTGATTAAGCCAGTCACGCAGATATGCAGCCTGTACGCACCAGCATGTCTCTTCCCCTTCCCCTTCCCTCCCCACACACACTCCTTCTCCCGCTCTGGCACCAGCCTATCACTTACCTCGGCAGCAGTAACGCCTTTAGCCTGGTCACCAGCTCTGCACGCTTGATACTGCCTGGGTTGTTTGTGCCATTCTTGGCATTTAATGCCTTTTTCTTCTGTTCTTCATGGTGTATCTTTAGCGCATGACAACAACAGTGGTCAGGTCAGGTCAGGTCAGGTCAGGTCAGGTCAGGTCAGGTCAGGTCAGGCCGCAGCAGCAGTCCCATCAACACTCACCAGCACCTTTCCTGAATAAGTAGGGCTCATGTACATTCCCAGCACCTTTTTGAACCCAGTTTGCCGCTGCCCAGTTTGCTGCTGCTGCTGCCCAGCTTGGTGCTGCCGCCCAGCTTGCTGTTGCTGCTGCTGCCCACCTTGCTGTTGCTGCTGCTGCCCAGCTTGCTGCTGCTGCCCAGCTTGCTGTTGCTGCTGCTGCCCAGCTTGCTGTTGCTGCTGCTGCCCAGCTTGCTGCTGCTGCCCAGCTTGCTGCTGCTGCCCAGCTTGCTGCTGCCTTGTACCTGAGGCCCCTGCCCCAGACCCTGCTGCCCCAGACCCTGCTGCCCCAGCCCTTGTCCCTGAAGCCCCTGCCCCAGCCCCTGCTGCCCCAGCCCTTGTCCCTAAGACCCCTGTCCCTGGAGGAGGCCTGGCAGAGGGCTGAGTAGGGACACCTGCGGCGGGGTTGTAGGCCAGGCCCCTTGCACCCTGAGCAAGCAGCTCGGGGGAGTCTGCTGGACGCCAGCCGGGCCTCGTCGGTGCACCTGGGACCGTGACGAGCCTTGTGGGTGAAGGGGTGCGCTCAAAGCGTGGGGCAACGTCATCAGAGTCGTCGTCGTTGGTCAAGTCTATGTAGTCAATGCTAGGGCCGTTTGGGGGAGACATGCTGCCTGAAGCTCGCACAGGCTCAGCTGTGGCCCTGGATGGATCGAGAGATGGACTTGCTCAAGACGAAAGGTAAGGGCTACTCATCGCCGAACATCGCCGACAAGGTGCAGGTTCCTGCAGCACCGCACGGCGTGTACAGGGCATAAGAGCTACACACACATCGGTGAGTGGCTTTCAGGGCTACGCGTGGGTGCACAGTGCCTTTTACCAGTGCCAGTGCCAGTTACCCACCTCACAAGATGGGCCACAGATACATCTCTACGACAGGAAGCTGACACTCAAGAGCGTTGCGGCTCGCTAGCTGTGCCACTGTCAAGGGCCATAAAGATGCTAAGGGCTCACAATCGCATCACATGTGCACGTGTTCTCGTACTTTCTCCGTCTTATCACCAAGGTCAGCATTGCGCAGCGTCGAGCGTTGTGGCCCGCTCGTACATGCACAGACAAGCAAGCAGTCAATGTAATCGGTTGCGCGTCTAATTGGCAAGAACGCATGGATTTCAATGCCGGGATTTGAGCCGTTAGTGCTCTCACTGAGGAGATGTAGGTTAGACGGTCTAACGTTAGATTGGCATGTTAGATCTAATGTAACCATCTAATCTACCAGTTAGATCTACGTACATCTACGTAGATGGGACGTTCCCTACTGGTCACCCCCGCCATTGGCTGCACCCCCGTGGCTCAAGAGATAAAAACTTTCTCATTTCTGCACGGATGAGGCCGCCGATTGGTGCGATGGGCTGCTTATGGCCTGACTAGAGTGCAGCCAGCCCCAGCGGTTTGCCGTTGGGCTGGCCCCCAACCCGCTACGGACATTTAATTTTTCAGGTTGCACAGTATGCTCTGATCATTGATGCCTGTGGCTTTCGAGCAACCACGAGCAGCAAGAATCGGTCAAAAAGATGTAGAAACTGAGCTGGCAAAAGTGTTTACCGCCCACACATGAAACGGCCCACACATGAAGGCAACGCGTTTCTGTCCTGATTACACGTTAGAAGCCCACATAAGGAGCCGCACAGAACTGGCAGTCCATCATTAGACGTCCTGGTTGGACAGTGCAACCGGCCGGAACAAGTGCCCATTCATGGAAATTCAAACATTTGAAAAGCTGGGCCGCTGAGCGCGATAGCTGTTCGCTGATCACAGACCCACTAAGCAGGCCAATCCCGACACAGCGCGACCCTATCTCCCTGCACCCCCGCCCGCCCCGGCACCTGTGCACATCAGCCCGAGCAGCCCGCTAGCATCGCGCTGATGAGCTGCACCGCCCTGCGCAAGAGTCGCTGTAAAATTCCTAAAGACCAGTAAGATTTTATCAGGGGTGCAGCCAATGGCGGGGGTGACCATCTCTACCCAAGAGGGAAAGGATTTGTGCACATTTGTCATGGCCGTTTTTGCTTTCTTGCGGCTTTGCTTGCCCTTTGCTTGATTGATGCTTTTGTGTTCTTACGAGTGCACCTGCTTGCGGGTTGTGCCATGTTGTGGCGTGTTGTGCGCTGGGGCACAACCGTTTTCCATTAGACGAGATAAGATAGTAGTTCTATTTCTGAGGGTCAGTCAGGCGGCCCCAACATTCAAAAAATGACAGGAAACCGACCCCTGGTAGTAGGACGGCTGTAACTCTGCACTCACTACGCCAAATATTATGCTAGTTGGCTCACAATGTAGGCAACCCGGCCAGCTACCTTTTCCCCATCCAGAATAATTATCCAGTCAGTAGACCGTGCAGAGCAAAGCTTCAAAGTTACTAATTTAAATTTGAGCCACAGCGAGGCATGCAGTCATCGCTTCGACCGCCCGCGCCGCTTAGGCTGCTCTACATGAGCATGCGCGTCGGAAGCAGCAGTCGGATCGGAAAGCGGATGCGGGAATGTGGCACTGAGCCCACCTCCTACCCATACCTGGAGGGCAATGCCACAGCTCGACCATTTGGACTTACAACGTGCTACTTACTAGGTTAAGCTCGTCTAAGACAGTGTTACAAACG